>BLSH010130338.1:672159-698766 GCA_018402905.1 Glandirana rugosa | reverse complement strand
TGATTACGTCGGTAGCGGGAACCAAGTGTGGATACGTAAAAGTCACACAAAACGTCTTTTCGCGATGTCCGTCACCGCCGACCACTTCAAAAACCTACCCCCCCGTGGGTGGATTCTATAAGGGGCGGGGCTTATTAAAAGTAGGAGGGGTCAAAGGGAAGGGCGGGGCCTGGCGCCCCCCCATCCAAAAACTTCACCAGCCGCCACTGCCTGTAGCGCTTTTCTGCAAAACACACTGAAAATGCATAGGTGTGAACCAAGGGCGATGGCTGCATTAGTTTACTTTTTTTTTTTAGTTCTTTTTTTCCCTCATGGGCTCCTTCAGATGCATTAAAACAGGCAGCTGGGCTGTGGTTTTATTGCCCCACCTGATCTATCCCAATACAGCCAGAGCAAGACAGGGCTGTGCAGATATAATGGCCACAACATTTTTGACTTGGGATGCAGAATGTGACAGACAATGCTACCTCTCCAACACACCCATTGAGTTAGCTTCTAACTAAAGTTTGTTCAATTAAGCTTTGGCAATAAAACCTAGAAGCTGATTGGTTTCTATGCACAGCTGCACCAGATTTTGCACTCTCCAGTTTTAGTAAATGTCCCCTCCGCTTCACTGCCCATTTTAACTCTGACTGCTATGCCACTGTGCTGCAACTGAATGCATAGGTTTCATTCACATGGGTATACGTAACTACAGAGTACACCTGTGTAAGGGCAGGGTATTCCTGCACTGGTGTACTGTGCATCTCCGTGCAGGCAGTCCCATTCATTTCAAATGGGATGCCTCAGCAGCATAGACGCTGCTCCCAATTTGAGCAGCCCTGATGGTGCAGTGCAGTGCGTTGTGAACTAACGTACAATGGGGGAGATTTACTAAAACCGGTGCACTCAGAATCTGGTACAGATGTGCATGGTAGCCAATCAGCTTTTAACTTCAGCTTGTTCAGTTAAGGTTTGGCAATAAGGCCGGTTCACACTGGTATGACAAACGCTCTGACAATGGGAGCACAAGTTGCATGACGTGTATAAATGAATGGTTCCCTATGAGAGCCGGCTTTAGACCCCTTTCACACTGGGGTGTTTTTCAGGCGCTTTAGCACTAAAAATAGCCGTGTGAAAAGCTGCCTCCTAATCCACCCTAGTGTGCTTTCACACTGGGGCGGTGCACTGCAAGACGAGAAAAAAAATCCTGCAAGCAGCATTTTTGGGGCAGTGTAGGAGCAGTGTATACACCACTCCTCCACCGACCCTGCCCATTGGACTGAATGGGCAGCGCTTTCCGAATCGGCTGTACACCGCTTCATCGCGCGCTGGCGCTTTTAACCTTGTTAACCCTTTCTTAGGGGTTAAAAGTGCCCCACTGCCGCCCAAATAGCGGTGCCAAAGCGCCGCTATAACAGCAGTAAAGCGCAGCTAAAACTAGCCGCTACCGCCCTGCCCGCCCCAGTGTGAAAGGGGTCTAACTGGTCCGACTTTGAAAAGGTTCCTGCACTACTTTGGTCCAACTTTGATCCTACTTCAGCACATTGAATCTTATTGAAGTAGGATCATCGTCTTAACTGATCCGAATTTGGCATGCAACTTGTGCTCTGATGATTTTGAACCCCACGCCAAAATTAAAAATAGGAAAAACAGCATAGAGTCTGCCTCCCCTTTGGTCTGGTATCGATTTGAAGGGGAACCCCCATGCCAATAAAACAGTGTGGGGTCTAGGGTTGCCACCTCATCCCTTTAAACCCGAACACATAAGAATTGCACAGGTTCTGAGGCCTATTTAATGCAGATAAGGCACCAAGTGAGTTTAATTACCACCTTAATCAACCACAGAACCTGTGTAATTAATATGTGTTTGGGTGTAAAGGGATAAGGTGGTAACCCTAGTGGGGTCCCCCCAAAATCCATACCAGACTGAAGGGTCTTGGAGGGGGACTCTAAGCCTTTTTTTTTATTTTGGTGTGGAGCTTTACCCTCCAAATTCATACCAGACTTAAAGCACCTGGTATTGTCGGGATCAAACTCAGATGGAGCCTAGGTTCACATTGATGTGATTTGGCATGCGATTTGACATGTCAAATCGCATGCCAAATCAGCGGCCAATTTCCGGCAAGGGCACCACCTGAATCTGCGACGCCGACATTGCGGCACCACATGATTCCCAAAAGTAGTTTCTGCACAACTTTTGGCGACTTCGAGCACGATTTCAATAGACATCTGTGCAGGAAGTCGGACTGCAGTTTTCTCCCGCTCAGAAGAATCTCAATCTCACTCTGCGAGACACTGACTGACTGACTCACGTGACAGAGGGAGGGAGGACCACCTGGAAATTCCATGTTTTTCAACTGGAATGAATTGTCTGCGGCCTGCCTCTCTCAGCTGCCTCACCTGCCTGGTGTGGCCTTCCCTGGACTGATCCCACTCCCTGGACACTACAGTGAGCCTGAGAGAGGGTGAGACTAGAGTGACACAGTGAGTAAGTGGACACACATGTGGCTGGAGTGGCCTCTGGCCTGGGAGGGAATGGGTGGGTGCTTGCGCACTGCGCCGCTTGTGGCGTGTGGGCCATGGCTGCAGTACTAACTGTACACACACACTGTTGTTACAACTTACAGGGCACCAGTCCACACACCAGAAGTAAGTTGCCCCTTGACCCCAAGGCTTGACCCCAGAAGAGAGGAGACAGGAGCAGGCCAACAAGATCACCCACCTCCCCGGGACTGGAGGAGCCAGAGGTCATCGTGCAAGGTGGAGGAGAGGACCTTGCAGCTGCTGATTGGGCCTATAGCAACAAGCTAAGGTGAGAGACCCTGACACCCCCACATGACCATCCCATCAATCCCCCTCCTCCCATGCACCTCATTTACGCTGCCTCAGTGCCCATGGCCTGTAAATCCTGCTGGGAGATGGCTGCAGACCTGTGGGTCCTGTTGGCCAGTCACCTGTGGGTCCTGCTGGCCAAGACAGCAAGAGTCTGCAGTACTGATTGACTGTACACACTGTTGTTACAGGGCACCAGCACCACACACCAGAAGTTGCCTTCAATGCCTTGATCCCAGGATAGAGGAGAAAGGAGCAGCCAACAAGATCACCCACCCGACCACCGCCGGGTAAGTGGGTTTGATGCCCATTGTCAGGAATATTTCATGTTTATGCGTTTGATGGCCATTGTCTGGAATATTTCATGTTTATGCGTTTGATGGCCATTGTCAGGAATATTTCATGTTTATGCGTTTAATGCCCATTGTCAGGAATATTTCATTATGCGTTTGATGCCCATTGTCTACAATATTTCAACTATAGATTTAAATTAGCATTATGGAGGGACATCCCTTCTTGATAGTTTTTCATGGAAGTATAGCTAAATCAGCTCTTCTTACAGGCAAGCTAGCTTATTTATAGTTGGCCCTTCATAATGCAAATTTTTTGTCTACGGCTCATGTTAAAGAGATTCTCCAGCTTTCTTCTCGGAAGTACGCCTAGGGACTTTTTTGCATTTTCATAACAGTCCATAGTCACACAGAAACGTTGACGCTCAAGTGTATCGTATATTGCACAAATTAAACAAAGGTGAATTTGTAACAAGACGTGTCTGAAGTGCATTCTATTCTTGAAATATATATATATATATATATATATATATTTGCGCTTTATGGTTGGCCCCCCTACTTTTTTCCCTGTCCCCCCCCGTGCCCCCCCTAAATTTGAAAGCTAGAGGCGCCACTGTCAATGCTCAGCCCACCATCGTTGCCTGGGGTGGTTTTCCTCCCCTGTCTCTACAGGATACTCACATCTTTAATCAATATTTGCCTTTCCCTGCCCACCACTACAGACCACGATTTCCCATACAAGCTTATGATATGGGGGCGTTGCTCACTTACTAACGGAACATGTCCAGTGGGCCGGCAGGCACATGCCCAGGACGATTCTGGACCTCACGGCACCCGCAGCGTTTGTTTACCTAACACATTTGGGGGGCAGGTTTGATCACTCTCCTGCCTCCACATTTGGCCTTTTATTTAATGAGACGCTAGAGGTATATGTCACGAACGTTGTATGTAATTTCTGAAGAAGCGGTTGATTCCGCGAAACGCGTCATACAAGCACATGTGACGGACCAGCAGGATTCAACACCTTACAAATCATGGCACCTCTGTTTCGCTAATGGTTTTATGTACTATATATTTTGTGACTTTATACATTTCCTCTATACATGAGTTTGTGAACTCTTTTAGACTTATATCAATAAATGTTGTATTTTTATGAGTATTATGGAGTTACTTGTGTCCTTTTAAGGCATACTCAAAGTCCCATACTTTCTTGTCAGTTTGTAATGTTGATCCAGTGTTGTCCTCGCCCAAGCTGATTCCTCAACCGGCTTCGGGTCCAGGTGCAAGCATCTGGACTAAGGGAAACTAGCAGTAAAGCCTTGCGACTTCACAGCCGGTCTCCCACTGCGCATGCACAAGCCACGCTGCGCTTTGTAAATGGTCATGCAGTCTTCCAGGACCTGTGATGTGTACCAGAAGGCTGTAGAAGACAGAAAGGAGACCAAACTCGGATCGGCATAGCAATCTGACTGGAAGTGGGAGCGGGTACCTGCTCCCAACCAAAAAGTGTCAAACTTGCCGGGGGAATTTCCCCTTTTTGGTGAAGTTCCACTTTAAATCTTCTTTTCTGTGCCCCCTAGACCCAAATGAGCAATTAACCCTTGCAGTGCAGGCAGAGCCCTACTGCAAAGGAGAATTTTTAAGATTACCAGAGTTGGTCTTTAAGGAATTTAATATCTTGTTATTTCTGCTGCATTTGGACTGGCTGATTACCATTACCATAAGAGTGCCTATATACATAAGGGAAGATTTTCCCTATCTAGGCCCCAAAAACTGGGTAGATTTTGTGGATTTTCTTAGTAAGGAATAGAGAAAACCTTTTTGATCCTGGAATCTGTTTTCCAGACAGAAAATCATTAATCGTTTGTAAGTCTTGATGATGACAGTTCTGGGAGCCTATGCTCCAATATTGTAGTGGTCAACTTTCTTGATAGTGGGGCCTCAAGTGTGGCCCTTGACATCACCAACGGGCCACACATAACATTCAGAGAATATTCATTATCAGAGACAGCACACAACATGATATAGACAAAGACTGTGGACATGATACAGAAGATGGTCAGACTGTGGACATATTATTACATGATACTGCTAGAAATCACTACTATAATAGGGCAACAGTGAAACACAGATTAGGGTCTGCAGGGCCCCCAAGGGCCACACAAAAAGTGCAAAAGGGTTGGCCACCAGGGCTTGAATATAATCTCTCGGTATTAGTTACACTAAGCAATATTTTTACATTTCCAGCTCAGTCAACCCGGTTGAATGGGAGGATTTCAGCAACACAAACATTGTGAAAGCAGAGAAACAGAGGAATAGCTCCATAGCACTTCGGACCCTTATTGACAGCATCTTGTCTGAAACAGCCAGTGATATGCGCAAACAGTGTGATACTGTCAACGTTGCCCTGAAAAACCGTGTGGCAGAAACAAAGGATGCAAAAAATAAGTTGGAAGTGCACTTGGCTAAGGTAAATAGACACGGTTTTGCACTCTAAAATTGTTGTATGATGCTAAATCATTTGATTATATTTTTCTTCATCTTCTCAGTCCCATCTACTGCTGGGCAAGCCTGGAATCAGCATTAAAATACTATTTCACTTTTTTTATCCTTTGTTGCATCTTAGAGAGTTGCTGATCATCTGTGGCCTCTTTGCAACCTTTTCATATCTACATGCATGCATAGCAGTGATGTCTGTATGGCAGTTCTCAGGCGGGTTTCCTAATAGTGACGACAGTGGACAATGCCTGTATATGGTGTGTAGAAACAACTACTTGTCTCCCTTAGAGTGGCAGGGTGTCAATGTAGGTCACAACTGATAAACAGGAAGAGAGTGCCTAAACAAGGACATTTATGACAAAATGACCAGGTATACTTTAACCATTTCAATACAGGACACTTACACCCCCTTCCTGCCCAGACCAATTTTCAGCTTTCAGCACTGTCATGCAACACTGTACCCAAACAAAATTTTATCAATTTTTTCCACACAAATAGAGCTTTCTTTTGGTGGTATTTAATCACCTCTGGATTTTTTTATTTTTTTGCGACATAAGTGAAAAAAGAGTGACATTTTTGAAAAAAAAAACTTTTTTTTAGTTTCTATGATAACATTTTGCAAATAAGTAATTTTTGTTCATAAATTTGGGCCAAAAACTATACTGCTATCTATCTTTGGTAGAAATAACCCACATAAGTGTATATTATTTGGTCTGTGTGAAAGTTATAGAGTCTACAACCTATGGTGCCAATCATTGAAAATTGATAACACCTGATGCACTGACGGCCTATCTCATTTCTTGAGGCCCTGAAATGTCAGGAAAGCACAAATGACCCCTTTTTGAAAAGTAGACATTCCAAAGGTATTTAGTATGAGGCATGGCGAGTTTTTTGAAGGTCTTATTTTTTCCCACAATTCTTGGGAAAATTAAGAAATGTTTTTTGGGTTTTTTTTACACAAAATTGTCATAACAAGTAGTTATTTCTCACACACAGCATATGCATACTTCCAACTACACCCCAAAGTACATTCTGCTACTCCTCCCAAGTATGGCGATACCACATGTGTGAGACTTTTTCACACATTGGCCACATACAGAGGCCGAACATGCAGGGAGCACCGTCAGGCGTTCTAGGAGCAGAAATTTCACATCTAATTCCCTGACAGGTTGGGCTGGTGACAGGTACTCAAGTGCTCTGATGGGTTGTTGACAGGTACTCGGGTACTCAGATGGGCTGGTGACAGGTACTCGGGTGCTCTGTATATAATGGTTATATATACCACGCTTAGTGTAAATAAGTGAAATTGTGAGGAAGGGCTGCTGCACAACAACCAAACAAATTGTGTTACGATTCCAAATGCCAAAATAGTGCAGCGCTCAACCTGAGTTGTGGTTATAGAAATCAGTGTACCAACAAAAACAGTGTGCATGAAAAGGTGCTAATGCATAAATAAATAAATAAATGATTATCATACATTAAAATATACAATTCATGTCCATAAAAAAGTCCTGGTGCATAGATGAGTGAATGACTATATATCGTTCCAAATATCGTTCAAAATATAAGTCCCATAATAAAGAGTTCATAAAATAAAATAGAGAAAAATTATGTAAAAATATAAAAATATATAAAAAGTTCATATGATATTGATGTATTCAAAATTATTCTTTAACAAACATATTATTCTGTATCCTCCACCATCATATTAATGCGCTTACCAGAACATGGATATATTCACTGCTGAATATACATAGGGATCTCGGAGCCAGGAAATACGTCCTTTAACTGGTAGTCCAGGAGGGGGCACTGTGGTATCCAGTATGTATGTGTTTTTATACACGAAACATAAGCCTCCCATAGTGTAAAATCCGTTAAAATAAACTTTAACAAAAAATGGATGCACAGGATGGACAGAAATTTTGAGCTCAAATAGGTAATTCAGCCGGAAAGAAGTGAAGCCTAACGGTATGGGGTCCGCAACTCCCACGCGTTTCATCCTCTAAGACATCATCTGGGTGTTACCAACCCCCCAAAACCGCCATGATTATATACAAATCGTTTCCTAATGCCAGTTTGGCAAGTACAACCACAACTTCCGCCTCACGCAAGATGGCGGTGCAGCGTGCGTTCCAAGCCTCGTCTGTGGGCAGGAAGTCAGCAGTCCAAGCCTCTATATGGGCACAGAAAGGAGTTAGATCAGAGAGGAAGTATGTAGACCGGAATAAACAAGCCGCTTCCGCTCGTTCGGTCATAGGGGCAATCAAGCCTTGTTTTCAATGGCAGCAATGGAGCGCAAACACGGATATTAATTCCTATACACAGAGGCGTTACTCGTGATTAGAAGGGCAGCGCCAGTGTGTAACATGTTTAACATTAAAGATGAATATAAAATAGTTGTGTGTTCCCATATTAACATGCAACAGTAAAAATAACCAAATGGTATAGGTATAATATATATGATTTACACCATCTATTGAACAACAAAGAAACTGTCATTATCTAAATGGGTTTCATGATGATATCTCAAAGGGGGGATGTCAATAAGAATTAAAATATAAAAATATGAATTACAATACATATGTAGTCCCTTAATGGTACATAAGGTTATAGTACAGATTAAAAACATTAAAATATATAAAATGTACTCATGCCTTCATAAATTTTGTATACAATGCTGCAGAGTATAAACAGTGATAGCGTGAAGTGTTAGCTCAAAGGTACCTATGGTGGGTAAATGTTGGATATAGTATATGAAAAATGTGGGATATCTTTATGACTTATTAATAAAGGAGTTGATATCCCATTCGATGTTTAAACCTTGTGGGGAAAAAGCTCTTTAATTGAAATATCCAGAAAACCTTGCATCGTAATACACCACGTCTGACATCTCCACCTCTGCAAGGGGGGGGGGGGGTTATATCTGTCAATGACACAGAATTGGGTACCACTAGGATCCTTATTACAAAACCTCAGATAATGTTTTGGAACACTATGGTTTTACCCTTTGGGATGTTGGCAATATGCTCATTCACACAAATGGAGAAAGTTCTAATGGTTCGGTCCACATACTGCTTGCCACAAGGGCATGTAAGCAGGTAGACTACATTTTTGGTCTCACAGGTGCAGAAATGCCTTATAGAGTATATGTGTTTGGTCACAGTAGATTGGAACCGGGTCATTTTTCTCTCCTTACATGTATATGTAATATCATAGGGATGGTACTCCCCTATAGATTACTTTGGCTTGTGTGGGGAGTAATGGGCCTAGTACCCGATCATTCTGAAGTACACTCCAATGTCATTTGATAATATTATGAACTTGTGCTGGATGGAAAAGGATGTGAAAAAAGACCATTTGAAATCATTTTCTCGTTGGGTTTTGGGTCTTCGAGTAATTTACTCCTATCGACTTCCATAGCTCTTCGTTTCTCAAGGTTGATGTCATTCGTGTCATAGCCCTTTTCCAAAAATCTCTTACGGAGTATGTTAGCTTGGATTTCGAAGTCTTGAATAGTTGAGAAATTTCTCCTTAGGTGTAGAAATTGGCTCAGAGGAACAGACTTCAACCATGATTGATGATGGTAACTATCGATAGGCATTCCTATCCATGGGTTTGAAGTATGTTCAGGTGGATATCGAGTTATTTACCACAGAGATCTCCAAGTCAAGAAAATGGATGAGAGATTTACTGTATTCATAAGACAGGGATATACCTCTGTTATTCCGGTTGAGATCAGAAAAGAACTCAGCCAGTCCTTCACTGGATGTCATCAATATATCTTGCCCAAAGGACCAATTGTGGTGTCCTATGGGTATATATGACATCCTCCTCCCACCTAGCCATGAAAAAATTTGCTAGACTGGGGGCAAACTTAGCCCCCCATTGCTATCCCCTTCTCTTGGATATAGAATTTGTTATTAAACCAGAAGTAATTATGTGTTGCAGCAAATTGAAGCAGCTCCAGAATATATCTCTTCTGGCCCCTAGGAATGGAACGCTCCTGTGGCTTTTGTTTCATGTATAAAAACTCGGGTACTCTGATGGGCTGGTGACAGGTGCTCAGATACTCTGATGGGTTAGTGACAGGTACTCGGGTACTCAGATGGGCTGTGACAGGTACTTTGCTGGACTGTGACAGGTCCTATTTATTACTGGGGGGGCAATCAGTGTGCTTGGTGTACACAGTAAGTGGTAACAAGCTGTTACCGCAATCTTCTTCTCACACACAATAGGTGTGTGAGGAGGAGGACCCGGTAACAGCTTGTTACCGCAGTTTGTTTACATCATGTGACCCGCTGTAATGGGACACAGCCAGTCACGTGGTAAAGAGCCAATTTCATTGGCTCTTTACCTTGATTGGGGCCGAGCTTTGTCTGAGGGACAAGCCTCAACCCCGATAACTACGCTGCGCACCCCCGGGGACGCGCATGAGCGGCGTGAACGTGGATACACAGGAATGTCGGAAGTGACTGGCTGTGATAGGGCACAGCCGGTCACCTGGTAAAGAGCCAACTTTATTGGCTCTTTACCCCAATCGGGGATGGGCTGAGTCCCGAGGGACGAGCCTGGTGAAAAACGGGAGGACATCATATGACGTCCAACCAGAATGGGGAGTGCACCTTGCCGGCATATAATTACAATATGCCGGAAAGGAAGTGGTTAATGAAAGCAGATTTGAAAATATTGAAGATAGTAACGTGGTAAAGCTTATGAAATTTTAGTGATTGAATTTACATATATTTTAATACCTGGCTGTACATTTATGTATTCACAGACCAGTGCCTAGGACATTGGAGGAGCAGCATCAAGTCTCAAATTTTACAATTTGTGATAACTTCTGTTTTTTGTTTCCATCTTCTGTTAACCCATGGACATTTATGAGTAAATTAAGCAAGAAACCTGTAGGTATAGGGAGTGTTGAGAAGAGTCAGAAGGCTCTTCATAGCTCAGAAAACCTAAACTTTCTTTACTCAAACAAAACCGAATAATGATGTGACAATAAAAGTGTTTGTAACCCAACTCCAATCGCAATAAAGATGGTGATGTAGTCAGAAGATGCCCCAGAAGAATTCTAGCCTGCCTGGCAACCTGCACCTAGCAAATAGGTAGGCAGGCAATTATTCTTCATGAAAACTGTGAATGCAGTGAAGAGGTCACCCAACATGCTCCCGACTACCATGATTACCAAAGTACCAAAGGCACTGAAGGACAGCATTTTGGGTTCTGAGGTTTATTATTTATATACTACATTGATGAAGGGTTTATACAATTTTCTTTGAAATGTATACCACACTTATTTCTAAAAAGTAGAACAAAGACAGGAGCACATGTGATCAAATTATTTCAATGCCTATTGATAGGAGATTATCTTTTTCATAAGATCTATTTTGCAACCTTTGTTTCTAAGGTTATGGATGAGATCACTTCACAAGAGAAGAACATAGAAAACCTAAAGAAAGCCATTGCTGATAAGCAAGGTCCAATCAAAGTAGCTCAGACTCGCCTGGAGACAAGAACACTGAAGCCTAATGTAGAGCTTTGCCGAGACCCTGTCCAGTACAGACTCACCAGTGAAGTTCAGGAGATTTCCACAAATGTTGAAAGGTTAGAAAAGTCTGTCCTCTTGTGCTAGTTATTAGCACAACATTCTTGATTTGTTTCCATTATATTCAAGATAAACCTGCCAAAAAGTTGATAATAATAGTTTTGGGCTGCTGTAAATGTGACTAAACATTCACAAATGATGAGACACTTGACTCCAGACAAACAACCGCTGTTTAGTGTATGCTAAAACACATTTTATTAGTAGGATGGTACTATCTTTTCACTATTCTTTTGTGCTGTTTCAGAATAGCCAATCTGGATATTCCACTAGGTGTCCTAAGGTCATCTGCTGTGATCATTTAAAGCCTACCTTCCCCCCCCCCCCAAACACAAACACACTTATTGGAGCACTGCTGCACCCTTAAAAAATAAATCAATACACTTCCCTCACTTAAGTTGTCTTCAGTCCAGTAACATCACGTTCTTTTCTCTCTTTTCCTCCAGCAGTGAGCAAATTCTAAATGCTGCAGACACCACTCTTTATAGTACTCTCCTCTGAGCCCAGGCTGGGGTGGGGGAGGGGGGGGGGTAGTAGACGCAGTACTTTTTTTTTTCAGCACAATGTGCCTGCACACCACCGCAAAGCAGTGCTGTGAACTAAGCACATAGGAGACCAGGAATTGTGCCTTGTCCATGTAGTGGGACTGCATTGAAACAGCTGCAACCAAAGTTTTGCAACATACAGTATATACCTAGCTAATACAACAACATTGTCATTGAACAAATGTATCCAGACCAGAAGTGATAAATCTAACATAGGAGAAGAATAAAGAAAAACACACGTTTTTAAGCATCGTTCATAAAGCAGTTGATGTCCAGCTCCACATTTAAGCCCTTAGGGTGCAGGGTGTCCATATTATAGATCCATTTCATTTCTTTTTGTGAAATGCACCTCACCCTATTTACACCTCTTCAATGGGGTTTCAATCCGCCAAAATTGTAAGGTGCTAGGGTCTCTTTTGCACACTTCCCTGTAACGTAACACTGTTCATATACCCAATATCTATATCATGTATAGGTTAAGAAACTTGCTTACTTTCATGTGCACACAGACTTTGAAGGGCATAGACCACATGTGGGGTCACAAGAAACAAAATCTTGGATGTTATATACTATATGTCTTTTACATTTTTTGTCTTTGTGGAGCAGAAAGTTTTTCTCCTCCTCTGGTTAGATCTATTGGGCTTCATTCACACTGCCATATGGAGGCAGATGTGTGGGCTTGATCCGATGCATACATAGCATGACTTGTCCCCACCCATCCACGCCCACCCCCCGCGTACAAGATTTGAATGACAGCAGCCAGTGGCTCCTGCTGCTGTCAGCCAAGCCTGTGGGGGGGGGGGAGTGGAGAAAAGCTGCTGCAGACAGGACAGCTCTGGATCATGAATAAGGCAAGTGTTTAATGGGGGGCTGGGGGTAGCTGCTAATGAAAGGTGTTTTTTTTACCTTAATGCAAAGAATGCATTAAAACGGATCTCCACCTACCCACCCACCATTATTTTTCTTTTACCCCTACTTACCAGGAGCGTATGATACTCACCCATCCAGCGGTATCCAGCACTGTCCTGCTGAGATCCTCTCATGCCCTGCTTCCGTTTGGTCCTGCACTGTCATGTTTTCTCTGCTGTTCTAGAACGGCCCGCAGGCTTTCCTGTGTTCAGTGATCCAATGACACACCACTAGGCTCGCCCCCTCTTCATCTGTGAATTGCACAGTAAGGCCTCCTGGGAGTGGGTTGGGGGTCAGCCTGTCAGTGCTCAGACCATAGGCCGCACACTGCATCAAATTGGTCTGCATGGCTGTCGTCCCAGAAGGAAGCCTCTTTAAAGATGATGCGCAAGAAAGACCGCAAACAGTTTGCTGAAGACAAGCAGACTTGTCATAGATTACTGGAACCATGTTTTGTGGGCTGATGAGACCAAGATAAACTTACTTGGTTCAGATGGTGTCAAGCGTGTGTGGCTGCAACAAAGACAAGTGTGTCTTGCCTACAGTCAAGCATGGCGGTGGGAGTGTCATGGTCTGGGGCTGCACGAGTGCTGCTGCCACTGGGGAGCTACAGTTCATTGAGGGAACCGTGAATGCCAACATGTACTGTGACATACTGAAGCAGAGCATGATCCCCTCCCTTCGGAGACTGGGCCTCAGGGCAGTATTCCAACATGATAATGACCCCAAACATACCTCCAAGACGACCACTGCCTTGCTAAAGAAGCTGGGGGTAAAGGGGATGGACTGGCCAAGCATGTCTCCAGACCTAAACCCTAGTGAGCATCTGTGGGCCATCCTCAAATGGAAGGTGGAGGAACGCAAGGTCTCTAACATCCACCAGCTCCATGAGGTCGTCATGGAGGAGTGGAAGTGGACTCCAGTGGCAACCTGTGAAGCTCTGGTGAACTCCATGCCCAAGAGGGTTAAGGCAGTGCTGGAAAATAATGGTGGCCGCACAAATATTGACACTTTTGGGCACAATTTGGACATTTTCACTTAGGGGTGTACTCACTTTTGTTGACAGTGGTTTAGACATTAATGGCTGTGTGTTGACTTATTTTGAGGGGACAGCACATTTACACTGTTACACAAGCTGTACACTCACTACTACCAATAGACAAAAAACGCATATTGCAGCGCACACATGATACATACTCCTACCAGACTGTTTAAAAATACGGGGGTTTGGTCTACTAAATGGCCATGAAGTGCTTAAGCCCACTGACTGCTGCAAAGTACCCCGCCTGGTAGGAGTATGTATCATGTGTGCGCTGTAATATGCGTTTTTTGTCTATTGGTCTTTACAAGCAGCACCATGCGTTTGGTAGGGTGTTCCCCCCAAATATGCATTTTTGTTGTATGCTGAGAGGTCCTGACCAGACCTTTTGGGCTGGAGAACCCCATCCTCCTTAATTACCCCCAATCAGTGTCCACCTGATCCATGGAATCATGTGGGAAGAGAGGCGTTGGCTTCCATGGTTTGAGATAGGAGCATTCACTCTAAGGTTAGTGTAGGACCCACTGGTAAAACGGGGTACTTTGCAGCAGTCAGTGGGCTTAAGCACTTCATGGCCATTTAGTGTGACCAAACCCCTGTATTTTTGCATTTTTTGCTATATACATTTAGATGCTTTTAAACAGCCTGGTTGGAGTATGTATCATGTGTGCGCTGTAATATGCATTTTTTTGTCTATTGGTCTTTACAAGCAGCACCATGCGTTTGGTAGGGTGTTCCCCCCAAATATGTATTTTTTTGAGTAGTCCATCGAGTCTGCCCCTTTTTTATTTATTTATTTATTTATTTTTACATTAACCTTGTTGTCTGACAATAGATTTATGTTTATCCCAAGCATGTTTGAAGCCATTTACTGTTGACTGTCTCACAACCTCTGTTGGTAGTTTATTCCAATCATCAACCACCCTTTCAGTAAAATAATACTTTCTAAGATTAGTTTTGAACTTCCCCCCAGTTAGTTTGAGGTCATGTCCACGTGTTCTTGATTTTGGTTTCATATTGAAAAGACTGCCCTTTCTGAACTTTATTCACCCCCTTGATGTTTTAAAGTTTGAGCTGAACCTCACTCCTATTTTCGTGTATTGAATTTCTTCTTTAAAGGATTAGGTTACCTTTGTTCACCTTTTTTTTTCTAAATTCCAGCTCCCCTGTGTACCATTATAGCTTTCATGTACTTTTTTTTTGCAAAAACATCAAAGCTTTCCATAAAATCTACAGGCACTTGCCTTACTGTCCTCATCCATGTTTCCAAATGTATCTATTGCTTCTGTCTTACTTCCTGAACAGACTCTAGGTCATGAGACAGGAAGGAGTTGACAGGTGACCTCATTAGCACACACCCTGCATCATCCACCCTCCTACCTACCCACCCATTACCAGCTGCACATTTTTTAAATGAAATGCAATCAGTGATCACCTTTCTCACTAAATACACAATATACAAGCAGATTGCATAGTGTATGGCTATCTTTATACAAGTACATAGGAGGGAGTGGACAGAAATACTCAGCTGTCAAGCCCCATTCACTCTGCATAGCGGGATCTCGCATTCCCACATGCGTTCTCATGTTAACGCACCAATTTCACTTTCAGGCCCCATTCACATCTAGCATAATGGGAGTGAACATTTTGTGGCTCATTTTTCCTAGACACGCATAGGGCAGCTGTTTGAGTTCAATGGACTGTGCTATATGTGGCTTATGGGACATTTTGTGGGTTGCGTGTTTGTTTACTGTGCGTTTTGCATCATTTGACACTCGTTTTTTCACATGGCAAAATGTGTTTGCCTCTGTGTTTTTAGTAATTTTAGGTGTATAAAAGTGGCCATACACTATACAACTTGAATTCCAGGCACTTAGAACATTTCCCGCCCAGACCAATTTTCAGCTGTCAGTGCTGTTGCCCTTTGAATGACAATTGGGCGGTCGTGCGACACTGTACCCAAACAATTTTTATCATTTTGTTCCCACAAATAGAGCTTTCTTTTGGTGGTATTTGATCACCCCTGCGGTTTTTATTTTTTGTGCTACAAATAAAAAAAGACCGAAAATTTTGAAAAAAATATTTTTTTTTTCTTTGTTTCTGTCTCAAAACTTTGTATAAGTACATTTTCTCCTTCACTGACGGGCACTGATGTATCTACACTGATGGGCACTGATGAGGCTACACTGACGGGCACTGATGAGGCAGTACAGATTGGCACTGATGAGGTGGCACTGATAAGGTGGCACATATATGCAGCACTGATAGGCAGCACTGACGGGCACTGATAGGTGGCACTGGGCACTGATAGGTGGCACAGGTGGGCACTGATAGGTGGCACAGGTGGGCATTGGTGGGCACTGGTACATGGCACTGGTGCATATAGCATTGTTAGAGATTGCACTGACAGGCATCACATATGGGCACAGTGCCATTCCTACAGTGCACTGTATGCCTCTTACCTGGTGCTCTAGTGTGGGCTCCCTGGTGGTCCTGGCCGGCTCCCTGGTGATCCAGTGTGGTGTTCCTGAGGGGGGCTGCACTGATAAATGTTCAGCGCACCCCCCCATCAAGAGAGCAGCCGATCGGCTCTCCACTACTCAAGTCTGCAGACCTGAGTAGAGGAAAAGCCGATAAAGCTCTTCCTGTTTACACTGTGATCAGCTGTGATTGGTCACGGCTGAACACATGGTAAAAAGCTTCCGATGGAAGCCTTTTACCTTGATCGGTAATGCGGTGGGTCAGACTGACCCACGGCACCACCGATCGCCATGATGCACACCCCCATGGGTTATCCTGAGGACGTTAAGTCAGGATAACGAAGCCACCACCCGGCCATCATTTGTCAATAGGCTAGGCGGGAAGTGGTTAAAAAACATGCACCTGGAGATGGGCGGTAGGTATAAGGGTGGATGATGCAGGGTGCGTGCTAATAAGGTCAGCTGGTCAACTCCTCCCTGTATCATGGCCTATAGTCTGTTCAGGAAGTAAGACAGAAGCAATGGATACGTTTGGAAACATGGATGAGGACAGTAAGGTAAGTGTCTGTAGATTTTATGGAAAGCTTTGATATGTTTTCAAAAAAAGTACATGAATGCTATATTGGTGCATGGGGGGGGGGGAGTGAACAAATGTGAACTTCTCCTTTAAACATTTAAAAGCCAACAGTTTGTTTTTTTGTTTGCAGACTTTGTGGAATTCTGAGCCAAGCGGAAGCAGAATTGAAAGGCTTGATCTGTAACCAGCTTTCTTTAGAAGAAGAAATTGAGGTTAAAGAAAATACCCTGTACATTGATGAAGTGATATGTATGCAGATGAGGGAAGCTATAGCAATCAACAATTTCTAATGTTTGTTTGGCGGTAATTTTTCAACATACAAACTCAAAATAAAATATTTTTGTGCTGTGGCCAGTTGTCTGTAGCTGTCTACAATAAATATTTTTTATGAGGAAAGCATGTTAAATGAATTTAATTTGTAAATAAAATTAAGAAACACATTACCACTAAATCACGTATACCTGAAACACAGCCAAACAAATTCCCGGCTCAACTTACCGACCAGCCTGCTGATCAACCAAATTGTCCTGTCTAAAGCTGGATACACATTATACAATTTTTGTTGTTCAATTTCCTTTAGATTTACCTTCAACTATGTAGTGCAGGGGCCTTCCTGATTGCATACACATTGAACGTGTTTAGGTTTGACCTCATTATATGGTTTTGGTATATTATTATACAAGATTTATATGGTGCCAACAGTTTGCACTGCACTTTACAACATGGGGGAAGACAGTACAATTACAATACAATACAAATCAATACAGGAGGAATCAGAGGGCCCTGCTCGTTAGAGCTTACAATCTAGAATCTAAAATAAAGTTGTACAAGAAAATTGTACAAAAATTGTATAGTGTGTAAGCCAGCCTAACCACTTCAGAAGTTTTTATTCCCTTAATGACCAGTTCATTATTTGCGATACGTCACTGCGTTATTTTAACTGACAATTGCGCGGTTGTGCAACGTTGTACCCAAATTGACCCTTTTTCCCCACAAATAGAGCTTTCTTTTGGTAGTAATTAATCACCTCTAGGGTTTTTATTTTTTGCGCTATAAACAATAAAAGCAACAATTTTGAAAAATATATATATATATATATTTTTTTTACGTTTTGCTATAAAACACATCCAATTAAAAAATTTAAAAATTTAATTTCTTCAATATGCATTCTGCTACATATTTTTTGGTGAAGATATTCCCAATAAGTGTATATTGATCGGTTTGCCCAAAAGTTATAGCGTCTACAAATTATGGGATATTTTTATGGCATTTTTCCCTCAGGGGTTAACATCAGGGGCGATCAAGGGGTTAAAGTGGATGTAAACCCTCACATATACCCAGTGAAGTGAAGAGCCTCGGATGATACACAGAAATGAAACAAATCTCCCTATATAAGTTTTACATGTATATCTTCTGTCTTCATCTGTATATAACGTTTAGAAAGTGCAGATCGTGTTAACATTTTTCTCTTCCTGGTTACATGTGGGAGTGGATCATTGGAATACAGCCAAGACAGCTGATTGGCGGAAAGACGCACACACCCCCTCTCCTCATAGGCAAAGGAATGTGCATAGCTCTGCTCTTTGATGACAAGCCCTGTGCTAATCTATTTATAGCAACCTTCCCCGACACACACTTCTATCTCCCGTCTCAGAGAACATGTGAGAACTTATCAGGCTGATAACAGAACTACAGAACAAGAGACAGCTACGGGACATAGTCCTTTGGAGAGAGATTAAAAAATGCTGCAGATCTATGTGCCCAGCTAAAATTTCATGAATCGGGTTTACATCCACTTTAACTGTGTTCCTAGCTGGTGCTTGCAAACTGTGTGGGGGTTGCTCTGACTGGATGAAGACAGGGATCGGTGTTCCTGCTTAGGAACAATCCTGTTCTTGTATACAGGACTTTGGAATGTTCATTTTGCACTTTTCTAAAGTACAATGGAACCTTGGATTACGAGCATAATCTGTTCCAGGAGAATGCTTGTAATCCAAATCATTTGTATATTAAAGCATGTTTCCCCATAGGAAACCATGGAAACTCAGTTAATTCATTCCAAGGGCACTGCTTGTCTATGCAGTACTGTATGTGGACACAGTTCCGGGGGAGGCTGTTGTATGCAATACCGCATGTGGCAAGATTTGCAGGGGCGTTGGTGAGAAAGATGTCGGAATCACTCGGCAATGCTCGGAAAGTGTTTACACTTTCGGTATTTCTGAGCATTTCTGGACGCCTCCGAGGCTCACCAGCGCCCCCGCAAATCTGGCCACATGCGGTATTGCATGCAAAAAGGTTAAATTCTACTCTTTATGCGAGACACCACATGCAAACCGAGTCAGAATTTAAAAAACAAAAATGCTCGTATTGCAAAACGCTCGTTAACCGCGTTACTTGCAATCGGAGGTTTTACTGTACTGGAACACTGTCCTTACTATACCAGTGACCTATGTGTGTAACACTTTGGGGTATGAGGATATCAGCGTGGAGTGGAGTAGTGTGAAGAAACAAGCGATTACTTAAGGCAGTGTTTCTCAACTCCAGTCCTCAAGGCGCACCAACAGGTCCTGTTTTCAGGATTTCCTTCAGATGAAACGGCTTTGGTTGTTACTAAGGCAGTGAAACTGCTCAAATCACCTGTGCAAAATAATGGAAATCCTGAAAACATGACCTGTTGGTGCGCCTTGAGGACTGCAGTTGAAAAACACTGACCTAAGGTAGCGGAAGTTTCACAAGCAGCATGTTGATAGCGTGTACATGTTATAGATGGATCTGCCTCTAGCAGTGAGGGAGATGTTGTCGGCATTCCTTCCACCAGCAGTCTGTCTCCTAGAGCAACAGGAGTGGATTCATGCCCCAGAGGTTCCCGTCATGTACAGAGGAATGGAGATTTAAGAGTCAGCTAAGTGCACGTGTGGAGTACGTGCAGAGTGCACAGCGAGGCCCACTCTACTACTGGGGAGCAGTAAGGAAAAACGTTGGACAAGGCTCCTGAATGCAGATTATAGAGGTGTACACGGTCATGAGGAACCAAGAGTTAACTGGAGAACAGTTGCAGTGCAAGTGTACATGGTGTGTGTTCATTTCTAACAGGAGAGGCCCGCCTTAAGGTCGAGTATTCCCCCATGACAGCCTAGGCCTTGTCCTAGGGCATTGATAGACAGCACAAAGCAAAGGTACCCCATGTGTTGTAAAAGCGGGTTGCGGGCAGCGGTGGGCTTCAGTGGGTTGCATGCTCCGGGGGCAGCAGGCAGGCTCCTGTGTCTTCTGTGCTGCTCCTCCCTTCTTCTAGGCATCCAATAGGATCGCTGTCCTTTCAGCCAATCGGGTGACGGGTATCAGATCCACTTCCCGATTGGCCGGTAGGAGGATCAGTATATTCATTCTGTACGCCCCTGTAAGGGGCCGGGCGTATGGATAGGTAGGGAAGCAGGGCATGGATTGGGGGGGGCAGCGCCTGTACACCCACAATGATGCCAAACAACCACCTGCCTACCCTTACAAGTATTGTCGCTTTGAGGCATGCTCCATTTTGGGAGGGCTTCAGCTGGTAGTACCCCAAACTAAAAGGCACACAGACAGTATCTCCAGAGTTAGAGGTCTTACACACCTAGAGCCCTGCGAATAGTAGTCCGTATACCACCTCACTGCACAATACTCCGCCTCCAGAGGTCTACACTCGTATTAAAACACCCTTGCGCTCTCTTGACCCTAACACGTTGCCAAATCTCGATTTTTGATTGGCTGAGGGGGAGCGCGCTCTGCCCATCCTCTTTATCACAGGACTTTCAGAGACGGGATCTAAAGTGGGGCCAAAAAACAGCCAGCAGAAGTGTCATTCTCTGTTGGCTGACAAAGATGGGCTGCGGGGGGGGTCTTTTAAAATGAATTTGTGGGCGTGGTGTGGGCTCGTTGCCTGGTGACATGGGATGTGACGGCCAGGGGATATCAGGCGTGGAGCACGCTGCGTATTTAAGGCCTGGTTAGCACACAAAACACACAGTCCGCGACCCCCTCCAAACCGACTCCAGCCCAAAGGGGGTCACGGACTGTGTGCTGTGCACTAGCACAGTGCACACACCTGTTACGGGCAGCCCAGTGGTTCCGCAATGACCGGTCACACTGAATTCACATCAGTGCCGCCGTTCATTAAAGGTTTCCGCCCTGTTCTGATTGATTCTGGTGTCCGGGTTTCAGGTGGCCTGAAACCCAGGCACGTGTCTCCAAACCCGGAGGGGTGGCAACCCTACAATTATGTAATCTCAGTCTTACTTTTAATTGAATAAGTTTACTATAGATGAAGTCAACTAAAATCTTATGTTAACATACCACCTGGCGGGTTGGGAAGGCAGCTAAAAGACGCTTTCACAACCCAAACCAACTATCACTGGCCCAGCTTCTTTGGGGAAACCCTAGACTCCCACACTTTCGCACCATACAGGATCCCCAGCTGTGGGCACGTTATGGGGTTAAAATCATCAGGGACATTATGCCTGTGGGTTCCCTTTTGAGTTTCGCGCAACTGTTTTAGAGGTTCAGTCTGCCGGACTGGGTGCTATTTCGATACTTCCAGCTGTGACACGCTGCAGGGGCCCAGTTTCCTCTGCCTCCTGATCTTAAGGTTGATTCTATTAAGGAACTTGTAGTCCTTGGAATGTTAGATAAGCCACTTTCAACAAGAAAAATTGTGGCGGTCATGGGACTTTAAATGAGGCTTGTCACAAACAAAAGTATAATCATCAATTTTCCAACAAATTGTTTATTGATTGAATAAAAAATGCTTATTTGAACATGATCATGGAATTCACCACCCAATTGAAGGGTAGCTGTACAGTACATTTCATAACGAGCCTATAGTATAGGACCACACACAAAAAATTGTATCTAAAATCACAATTGCATTGTACATATAATTATGGGTAGTATACATGAAGTTTAAAATGAAATATTATATAGACCAAATACTCTTGACATCAAATGAAGCTCGACGCGTTTCGTGGAGCTTGTCCACTCATCAGGAGCAACGTCAAGAGGTAGCTATAAATAACAAATAAAAAATAAGTATCATGTTCAATATTGCCCAAAACTGAGAATTGTAATATCTGTAAACTACCACATGGTCCCAGTACTCACCAACCTGCCAGGGCGGGTAAGACCCCATGTCCTAGGCGGGAAAGGCGGACACCCAGTATCTGTCCCGGGGCTGAGGTAGGAAACCCCCCCATCCCTGGGGTGCGGGGGTGCAGGGCCAGGCGACCTTGCCATACTCATCCAGGGTAATGGGGTGTGTTGTGATGAAGCGGGATCTAGAGTGAATAAAAGAATAATGTGAGGGACTGAAATGATGAAGTACCCCCCAGAGCTTGGGGATCCAAGATAAGGAGGAGGGAGAAAGTGCACCAGGATGAAGGAAGGACAAGGACGTGGGACATGGGTGAAATTGTTCCTCCAAAGTGGAGGTGAAGGAATAGGGAGTGTATAGTGAGAGGGATATTGCAAACTAAAGTGGTGTGCTAAGAAAATTGTAAGGTGAGATACAACTGGATAGTTACCGTGTATCAGTATGGAAAGTCATGGGCCATGGTGATAGGGCCAAACAGCCTCACCCGGGAAGGAGATGAAAGCCCACCAACATCATGCAGGACGCCATAACCATGTGGGCTGGGGGAGTGCGCCCTATAACCGGACAAAGCCGGATATACGCACTCACCGCCCGCCCGTCGGCGTCACGAATGATGCACTCGCTCCACACCGCATCGACAGAGGCGGCGCGAATGGGGAGCAGCAGCATGATGCCGATGCGTGAGAGGGGAAGCCCGCCCCCTCCCCTAGGGGGGAGTGGCGGGCAAGCCCTGTCACGCATCGCAGCCCCGGGACCAGAAGAGGGCCCCGGCCACTCCCACCCAAAACACAGGGATGAACCACATCCGGACAAGGGGCAAGCACCGGGACCATGAGGATATTTAGACTAACTGGTGTGTAGGACAACTATGCTGGGGCACTGAACCAATGTGCTGCCAAATATTCCAGATCAGAAAGCACACCACTTTAGTTTGCAATATCCCTCTCACTATACACTCCCTATTCCTTCACCTCCACTTTGGAGGAACAATTTCACCCATGTCCCACGTCCTTGTCCTTCCTTCATCCTGGTGCACTTTCTCCCTCCTCCTTATCTTGGATCCCCAAGCTCTGGGGGTACTTCATCATTTCAGTCCCTCACATTATTCTTTTATTCACTCTAGATCCCGCTTCACCACAACACACCCCATTACCCTGGATGAGTATGGCAAGGTCGCCTGGCCCTGCACCCCCGCACCCCAGGGATGGGGGGGTTTCCTACCTCAGCCCCGGGACAGATACTGGGTGTCCGCCTTTCCCGCCTAGGACATGGGGTCTTACCCGCCCTGGCAGGTTGGTGAGTACTGGGACCCTGTGGTAGTTTACAGATATTACAATTCTCAGTTTTGGGCAATATTGAACATGATACTTATTTTTTATTTGTTATTTATAGCTACCTCTTGACGTTGCTCCTGACGAGTGGACAAGCTCCACGAAACGCGTCGAGCTTCATTTGATGTCAAGAGTATTTGGTCTATATAATATTTCATTTTAAACTTCATGTATACTACCCATAATTATATGTACAATGCAATTGTGATTTTAGATACAATTTTTTGTGTGTGGTCCTATACTATAGGCTCGTTATGAAATGTACTGTACATCTACCCTTCAATTGGGTGGTGAATTCCATGATCATGTTCAAATAAGCATTTTTTATTCAATCAATAAACAATTTGTTGGAAAATTGATGATTATACTTTTGTTTGTGACAAGCCTCATTTAAAGTCCCATGACCGCCACAATTTTTCTTGTTGATATATTAGGGATGGAGGCTTGATCACAGTGGTGGGGTCAGATCACATCTTTCTTTTTTACAATGTTGTAATACGGGTGGAAGTCACCCACATAAGGTCCCCCAGTGATCTGACACACCACAACGTGGGTTCCTTTTTTTCTGATCTGGAATATTTGGCAGCACGTTGGTTCAGTGCCCCAGCATAGTTGTCCTACACACCAATTAGTCTAAATATCCTCATGGTCCCGGTGCTTGCCCCTTGTCCGGATGTGGTTCATCCCTGTGTTTTGGGTGAGAGTGGCCGGGGCTCTCTTCTGGTCACGGGGCTGCAATGCGTGACAGGGCTTGCCCGCCACTCCCCCCTAGGGGAGGGGGCGGGCTTCCCCTCTCACGCATCGGCATCATGCTGCCGCTCCCCATTCGCGCCGCCTCTGTCGATGCGGTGTGGAGCGAGTGCATCATTCGTGACGCCAACGGGCGGGCGGTGAGTGCGTATATCCGGCTTTGACCGGATATAGGGCGCACTCCCCCAGCCCACATGGTTATGGCGTCCTGCATGATGTTGGTGGGCTTTCAACTCCTTTCCGGGTGAGGCTGTTTGGCCCTATCACCATGGCCCATGACTTTCCATACTGATACACGGTAACTGTCCAGTTGTATCTCACCTTACAATTTTCTTAGCACACCACTTTAGTTTGCAATATCCCTCTCACTATACACTCCCTATTCCTTCACCTCCACTTTGGTGGAACAATTTCACCCATGTCCCACGTCCATGTCCTTCCTTCATCCTGGTGCACTTTCTCCCTCCTCCTTATCTTGGATCCCCAAGCTCTGGGGGGTACTTCATCATTTCAGTCCCTCACATTATTCTTTTATTCACTCTAGATCCCGCTTCATCACAACACACCCCATTACCCTGGATGAGTATGGCAATGTCGCCTGGCCCTGCACCCCCGCACCCCAGGGATGGGGGGGTTTCCTACCTCAGCCCCGGGACAGATACTGGGTGTCCGCCTTTCCCGCCTAGGACATGGGGTCTTACCCACCCTGGCAGGTTGGTGAGTACTGGGACCATGTGGTAGTTTACAGATATTACAATTCTCAGTTTTGGGCAATATTGAACATGATACTTATTTTTTATTTGTTATTTATAGCTACCTCTTGACGTTGCTCCTGACGAGTGGACAAGCTCCACGAAACGCGTCGAGCTTCATTTGATGTCAAGAGTATTTGGTCTATATAATATTTCATTTTAAACTTCATGTATACTACCCATAATTATATGTACAATGCAATTGTGATTTTAGATACAATTTTTTGTGTGTGGTCCTATACTATAGGCTCGTTATGAAATGTACTGTACATCTACCCTTCAATTGGGTGGTGAATTCCATGATCATGTTTAAATAAGCATTTTTTATTCAATCAATAAACAATTTGTTGGAAAATTGATGATTATACTTTTGTTTGTGACAAGCCTCATTTAAAGTCCCATGACCGCCACAATTTTTCTTGTTGATATATTAGGGATGGAGGCTTGATCACAGTGGTGGGGTCAGATCACATCTTTCTTTTTTACAATGAGATAAGCCACTTTCTACCCTCTATAGTGCCCTCCTTTGTGCAAATGTGCCTAGAATGGAAAAACTATGAGAATACTGGCAGGCGGATATTCCCTCCCTGGACAGGAAGACATGGGAAGATTGTTAAGAACTGGGTCCAAAACTGATTATCTCATACCGAGAGGCTGCACAGAATACTCCCTGAGCGTGATCCCACGTGCCCTCATTGTAGCCTCTGCCGGGGACCTTCATGCATATGTTTTGGAACTGTCCCAGAATTGAGTTGTACTGGAAGGCTGGTCTTTGCTGAGATCAATCTCAGGTTACAACTTAATTTAACACCTACCCCCTCACTAGCCCTTCTGGGAATACCGGATGATGAGAAATGCTCCCATCACTCTAAGCGCCTTTTCTCATACCTTTTATACTATGCCAAGAAAGAGATCCTAATGAAATGGACATCCCCTGACCCTCCTGCTCTCCCTGCTTGGGAGGCCATGGTAACTGCAGCACTCCCTATGTATAGACTCGCATACTCGAATAGAGGCTGCCACTCCAAATATGAAAAGGTGTGGTCCCCTTGGACCTTGACTTGACCCTTGAGTATTTTTGTGTTGTACTCAGCTATTGGACGTATGCTCCTACTAGTCTATATAGAGTTTCCATTTGTAGTGTTATATACTATGCAAAGTACAATGGATGTAACCTTTGATATAACTGTGGCTTGTCCTGTGACCATGAGGGCTTGCCAGTGTGACATGTTGTTTTAGACTAACCAGCTATGTCAGTTTTGATGAGAAAAATGTACTGTAATTTAATTAATTATGTAACTAACTTTTTCACAATAAAGCACCCGTTTGTATAAAAAAAATCTTGTTATTTAGTCAAGTAAAACTAAAACAATTCCAATGACTAACACTAAATGGCAAAAAATAGCCAAAACTAAAACTAACAAAATTTACGGTTAAAATTGGCATTGATATTGAAAAATGTAAAAAGAAAAAAAAAAAAAAATCGGCAAGAAAAACACAGGAAACTGAAAAATGATTGTGGGGGGGGGGGGGGCAATAAAACGATTAGACTTCTGCATGAAGAGGTGTAAATTTTATAAAGAATGTGTTGGTATTTGGGCCTCTGTCTCTAAGTTTCAACAGTAAAATAATACCATATAGTAAGATAACAGAGGGTGGTGTGTATGACACATCTGTTTTGTAAACGTATTGGTCCAATGGGAGATTTTGTTTTTGACCCATTTAGTGGTGCAAAAATGTCACCATTTAACCAATGGGTCGATATTTGGGGGGTGTGTATCTTTAACCACTTCAATACCAGGCACTTTCCCCCCAGTCCTACCGAGACCAATTTTCAGCTTTCAGCGCTGTTGCATTTTGAAAGACAATTGCGCAGCCATGCTACACTGTACCC
>BLSH010130338.1:648824-667391 GCA_018402905.1 Glandirana rugosa | reverse complement strand
CAGCGACCAAGCTTAGGGGTCGTACTGCTGGAACGGACCTCAAACGAAAAAGAGGGACACGGACGCACCCAAGGAGGCCCATGAGACCAAAGGAGGGTGTGAGGTTTCTGTACGATCGGACAGACTACTCCTTTGCCCACCACTGTACCCTTGACTCCTGGTTCTCGGACACTGACTGGACCTGTTACAAGACCATCGGTGGTAATAGCGACCGTAAGCGTGATTCAACGTCAACCTAGTTTGTCCGTTTGGTGCGGAGGTTTTGATCCAAACCGACTATAAGGAAAGGTCCCACCCGCGGATAAACCGAGTGCTGAACTTCTTTTGTCTACGGCGAATTCACGCCTGCGAAGCTCCGGGAGGAAAGTACTCTTGCCTCCCGTGAATCCTTAATAATTTTCTTCAAGTCGTGAGCCAAATAGGCGCCCACCCTGGAAAGGAATATCAGCCAAACCTAGTTTTGGAGGCGTGGTTTGCCTGTTTGATCCAACTGCAACTTAGTGCGAATGCCAGCGATAATGGTGGCTACCAGAACATTGTCCAGGTCAGTCACAGGCTCTTGGTCCTCAGTTCCCATGTCACCACCCGTTTCCTCATCAGACAGGCTAGCATGTCTTTGGAGTGTGGGAGGAAACCAGAGTACCCGGAGGAACCCACGCAGGCACAGGGAGAAAAAGCAAACTCCAGGCAAGGTCGTCATGCTGGGGATTCGAACCAGCGACTCTTTTGCTGCCAGGCGGAAGTTTTACCCACTACACCACTGTGCTGCCCATCCCCCGGGGTCCCTAAGACCCCTAAAGCCACCTCCGGCTCAGAATCTTCCCCCAATGACGGGGGGGGCGCTTCCTGGGGGCCCGCGGAGCGGCTTCCCCACGTGGAAGAAACTCAATCCCGCGGCTGGGAGAGAAAAGCCCCTTGGACAGACTGCGTGGCTGCTGAAGCCACCTCAGTAGGTTCAGCAGGGAGATCAGCCATAACAGGGATGGATGGATGGATGGATGGAAGGAAGGGACGCCCCGCACACAGCCACACACCCACAGGGTCCAGAGGACAGCACCCCACCGCCACCAGCCCAGAGGGAGCCCAGCTATACTTGCTGTTTTGCTGCCTGATAGCGCCAATCGCTCAGAAGAACTGCCTCTGTCAGCCGCCGTTTTCAGAGAGAAGAAGAAGCTGCAGCCACGTGTAGAATGCAGAGCATGCAGTGAAGGACTGGAGGGTGTGCACACCTCTCAGGCAACATGCAGTACCGATTATGGCCGCTCCGAGCGCTAGAGGGAAAGCCCCATAGACTGAAAATGTCCGCGGCTACGGCAAAATGGCGGCGGTCCGCCGCAAAATGGTGGCCGAAAGACCGCATGGCGATGCTGGACGAGAAGGCTGAACAAAGGTACAGCGCTGGGGAGGGGGGTGGCAGGGGGCAAGATGAGAGGCTGATTCCCACCCAGTGGCTACCCTGGACAGCTACAGGAGCAGTGAAAAAATTGCATTTTTGGACGCCGGGCCCTCTTCACTCCCCATGTGGGGAGGAAGGCAGGGCGCTCACT
The DNA here is from genome assembly GCA_018402905.1 of Glandirana rugosa. Lineage (NCBI taxonomy): Eukaryota > Metazoa > Chordata > Amphibia > Anura > Ranidae > Glandirana > Glandirana rugosa. Next base: position 665,844 of record BLSH010130338.1, on the reverse strand, counting down.
TACCAGTCCGACGCCACGGTAGCCACCCGGATGCAGACTTTCCACCCTCGGTGGGGGGTACGCTGCAGGCCCAGGGTCACCCTGCTGAACGGATCGGGAAGGGGACCAATATGGGGGATCACGCCCCGGGCCACCCGCACGGAACGGGTAAGATGCGGCGGATCCCTGTGTTGGGGCCGGCTTCGCATCATGTTGGCCAGGTCGGGGAAAGTACAGAGCACTAAGACTCTCGATGCCCCGACCGGCTACTTGATAGCAGATCATCTTGAGTGCAGAAAAAAGAAAATAAAAAAGAAAATGGTCACAATAGGACCGCAGTTCCCTATAGGGAAGCCAGGTCAACTCCTTGCGAACTAGGCATTGAAACTGGAGAGCTCCTCTGGGAGGGGGGTTTTAATGTAGGAAAAGAGGATGGCCCCCAGGGGAGGGGCCAGCTGATTTCTTTTCCCTGCCTAGTTAACTCCTGGTAGGACGAACATAAAACCCCACAAAGTCATGAAGAGCTGCGTCTGTCAGTGAACGTAGGAGAAAAGTGCTCCGGTTAGGAAGGGGGTAAATCCTTTCGGGACTGAAGTGGTCAAATTTAACCACTTCAGATCTGCGCTATAGCCGACTGACAGCTACAGCGCGGATCTACTCTGCCTGGAGGCCGTCATAGATGTCCTCCCCTTTGCGCGACCCCAGGCTCGCTCTGGCAGTGACCGTGCCGGTGGGTCGGGCGGACTTGATGTCCGCCGGAGACCCGCAATCCCTTTACAGAGAGCCATAACGGGGAACCGCCAATGTAAACACAGCAGTTCCCCGCTCTGTAAGGGGGGGCATGACAGATCTACTGATCCCTGTGATTGGGATCAGTTAGATCTGTTACGTCTCTGTTAGCCCCGCCCCCACACAGAACACATTTAATCCCTTGATCACCCCCTTAGTGTTAACCCCTTCCCTGCCAATGACATTTATACAGTAATCAGTGTCTATTTTTAGATCTGATCGCTGTATAAATGTCATTGGTCCCAAAAAAGTGTAAAAAATGTCAGACATGTCCGTCGCAATATCCCACTCCCGATAAAAATCGCAGATCGCCGCCATTACCACTAAAAAAAAAAAAATAAATAATAAAAAACGACATAAACCAATTTCCATAGTTTGTAGGCGCTATAACTTTTGCACAACCCAATTAGAATAAGTTTATTGCGATTTTTTTTTACCAAAAATATGTAGAAGAATATATATCAGCCTAAACTGTGGAATAAATGTGTTTTTTTATTTTTGGATATTTATTATAGCAAAAAGTTAAAAAATTTCTTTTTTTTTCAAAATTGTCGCTGTTTTTTTGTTTATAGCGCAACAAATAAAAACCACAGAGGTGATCAAATACCACCAAAAGAAAGCTTGATTTGTGGCAAAAAAAAGGACGTCAATTTTGTTTGGGTACAATGTCGCACGACCGCGCAATTGTCATTCAAAAAGTGACAGCGCTGAAAACTGAAAATTGGTCCGGGCAGGAGGAGGTTTTAAGTGCCCAGTAAGCAAGTGGTTAAACAAACAATAATCAGAAGTCCATAGTATCTACAGAATTTATTTTGACATAAAATTGCAGTCTGTAGAAGTACAGGTATGAAAGATGGTATATGAGGAAATGCATGGTCAACCAAAATTTCTTCCTGCGGCCAGTACAAGAAGCCCCAAGAGACACTCTTTGAAGCATACAGATATCAAGGAAGTATGACAATAATATAGCATGTGAATTTGAAACTGTAGGTGGTGCTCCAAGTAACATTAAAGGCACTTATTGACTGAACTCCCAGAATTGCAGGTAACAGATTCCACATCTTTAGTGATGGTAATATAGGGCACAGAATGCAAATGAATTGATGTGCGGTCTGGTATCCTAAACTGTATCGTCCTCAGTGCAGGCACATTCCACTTCTGCTTCCATTCAGCAAAGTATACAGGAAACTGGTTTTCCATGTTACAGTCCAGTCTTATGTAATGGATTCACTCATAACATACTGTTCAATGCATCACACTGTATCGCAGGATTCGTCCCACAAGGAAGTGCGTCACATGATTAAAAATTAGGTCTTCTCTTTCGACCACTGTACTTTGTGTCTGCTCGAACCTCCCTGAATTGACAAAAAAAAAAAAAAAAACAGTTAAGCACAAAACTTCACAGTTCCAAATGAGTGTAAACTTTAGGCAAATTTGATTTACTGAAATCCACTGAATTCATTATTAAGAGAACAATCCATATAGAAATCAAGCAAATCTGAGTATCTTCAATTGGTCCAACAGGAACTATGTTGGTGGTATTCTAGAATTCATTTTAATGGCACGGTTCCATAATTTTTCTGGTCTTTTTTTATCCGCAGTAAATTAACTGTAACTCCATAACTTAAAAAATCCTATTTGGACAAAAGAAAAAAAAACACAGTATATTGCGAACGTCCGCCTTCATTTTCACCACCATTTCTTTGGCATTTCTGTACACACTATACAGCACACCCAGGTTTGCCAAACTGCAAGGAAGCGACGTGCCAGAGAGAACACTGGAATTGTTTCGAGTAGACAAGAGTCCTGGTGAGTAACCTTAGCTGTGTCCAGGTGTAATCCAATAAGCAATCACCCCTGAGTGGAGTGCAAGCCCTGCCACTGTAGCAGACTGTTACAAATGAATGGATAGGATAGGCAGCACATCCACATGCGAAAAAATGCTTTATTGTCCAAATGTATAATAAAAGAAAGGATGGGTACAGGCAGGGGAGAGACAGGTCTGGTTGACACGTTTTTGATAAAGCTCGTTTAATCGAGTGAAACGCGTCAACCAGACCTCTCTCCCCCCTGCCTGTACCCATCCTTTATCATACATTTGGACAATAAAGCATTTTTTCGCATGTGGGTGTGCAGCCTATCCTTTCCACTCATTTGTAACTGGAATTGTTTAGTAGTTTTAGAAAGTTTTAGTGGTTATGAATTGAAAATAAAGAGGTGGAGTTTACCTTGAAGAACTTTGGACAACGCATTTTTTCCCCCTCAACAGAGATAGGAATTTCTCAACTAGTGAGCACATTGTGTTCATATTTGTATACTAAAATTCCCAGCACATACTACACTATTCTCCGTTTGAGCTTAAATACAATTTTAACATTTTACATTTTTGAACTTCCTGGATTTGAACCCATGCCTGCAGGTCTTACATCTGTGCTTATCTTAACAGCTAAAAAACATATAACTTCTGTATTGTACTTGGTCAGCATTGGCGATTCCAAATAGATATAGATTAGGCAATGTAAAAGTAATCATAGAATACTCATGGTGGACATACATGAGGCGACAAAACTGAATGATCGATTCAACAAAACCATTTAAATGGGACATTGGTCAAGCAAAACAAAAATGGAATGCCCGAAGGATAAACAACAGACAGTGGCGGTTTCAAATCAAGTCAACTGGCTGGGGCAAAGGGAAAAAAAAATTATTGTACTGGGTCCATTAATGCCATTTTGCATGCCCCTGTGAACCACTTACAAATCAATCTACAGTAAAACCTTGGATTGCGAGTAGCTTGGTCTGCGAGTGTTTTATAAGACAAGCACATTTTTTAAATAAATTTTAACTTAAAACGACGTTTTGTAATACTTGGGATATGACTTGTGAAACTCCAAGTCTCGTGGCATGTGAAATCCCATGTTAGTCAATGAGAGCTGTCTTAATTAGCACCACTGAAGTCGAAAAACTTTAGAAAAGTTTTTGTACTACTTCAAGGCGACTTCTATCGGACTTGTGCCCTCATTTAACCACTTCCCCCCCAGAAGGATTTCCCACGTTAGGACCAGAGCACTTTTTGCGATTCAGCACTACGTCGCTTTAACTGACAATTGCGCGGTCGTGCAACATTGTACCCAAACTAAATTTGTGTCTTTTTTCCCCCCCACAAGTAGAGCTTTCTTTTGGTGGTATTTGATCACCTCTGCGTCACTTCTGATCACCGCTATAAACAAAAAAAGAGCGACAATTTTACAAAAAAGCAATATTTATTACTTTTTGCTAAAATACAAATACAAAAAAATATAAAATAAAAAAAAATGAATATATTCATCGGTTTTGGCCAATTTATATTCTTCCTCATATTTTTGGTAAAAAAAAAAAAAAAAAAAAAATATCGGGGCGCACGTTGGACATTTTTGACACTTTTTTGGGACCAATGACATTTATACAGCGATCAGAAATGTAAATGTCCACTAATTACTGTATAAATGTCATTGGCAGTGAAGGGGTTAACCTGCAGGGGGAGATCTAGAGGTTAACTGTGTTCCCTAGGGGTGCTCTAACTGAGGGGGCTGGGCTACCATGGGCATACGAGATCTAACTGATCCCAGTGACAGGGATCAGTAGATCTCTTACATGGCCACTGACAGAGCAGGGAACCGCAGTGTTTACATCGGCGGTTCCCCGTTCCTTCTCTCTGGCAGGTCATCGTGGCTCGCCGGCAGGTCATCGGGTCCGCCCGAGCCGCGGGCACACTCCTGCAGAGTGCGGCGGGCTAACTGCGCACGCATGAATCGCCGCTTATATACGGCGATTCGCAGGACAGCGCCACACTGCCGCAGTAAATATACAGTACGCGGTCAGGAACCGGTTAAGGAGGGTTTGTGAAAAAAAAAATGCTTAGGCCTCATGCACACAGGACGCTTTTACAGCAGCTGTTTTTAGCTTCAGACATTTTTCCCTACAGTCAAACTCCCCATCATGCTATCCTGTGTGTTCATGCACACATAGGCTGTTATTAGGGATGCATGAAAATGAATCAGCATTTTTGGCCAAAAAACTGTTTTCGGTATCGGCCGAAACAAAATAACGGCCCTATACTGAAAGGGGCGGGGTCCGCCACGGGTACCGCCTATTGCGGGGGTATGTGTGCATCACATACTCCCGCAATGGATGCAGGAGATGAGAAGATTCACATTGTACAGAGCGCGCTGCTTGTAACAGCCGCTCTGTGCATGAAACGGTCGTGTAATTACACTGAATGCAGAGAGAGAGAGAGAGAGAGCTGTCAGATCTTCAAGCTTATGTCGGAGGTGGGCGGGACCAAACAGCTATCAAAGGCCAGTCAAAGGGATAGGGGCTGGGCGGGTGTTTGATAGCTGTTCGGTCCCGCCCACCTAAGCGGGAAGATCTGACAGCTTGTGTCTCTCTCTCTGCATTCAGTGTAATTACATGACCGTTTCATGCACAGAGCGGCTCTTACAAGCAGCGCGCTCTGTGCAATGTGAATCTTCTCATTTCTTCTGCTAGTGCCATAAGCCAGTGCCACCTGCTAGTACCATCCAGTGCCGCCTGTCAGTGCCATCCAGTGCCACCTGTCCGTGCCACCTATAAGTAGCAGTGTCAACAATCAGTGCTGCCTATCAGTGCTTCCAATCAGTGCTGCCTGTCACTGCCACCTATCAATGCCAACCAGTGCGCCTGTCAGTGCCCAGGCACAGGTAGGCTGCATATGACAATTGTATACAAAAATCGAAATATTTTTTAAAAAACTGTCATTTTCAGTACCAAAATTTCCATTCGGTGCACCGCTAGCTGTTATTAACGGTTTTTAAGCTGTAAAAAAAAAACCCAAGACTAGTGGGTTCTGAGAGAAGTTTTCCAGCTGTAAAAACGCTCATATAAACGAGGCTCTCTGACATTTTTGGACATTTTTTATCCAATGGAAATTTTTTTAAAAAATGCTCAAAAACGCTAATGTCAAAACGTTCAAAAAAGCTATTGATGTTCTTTATAATGTTTTTTAAATGTCCCATGTGCATGAGGCCTTATGCTCAAAGCTCAAAAGAGCTCAAAGGAGCTCAACAAAAACATGCACAAAAGCACAAGCTTCTTTCAAGCTGAAATAAAAAGAGAAAATGCCTGTAAAAGCAATTTTTTTTGAGCTGCATTGTCCATCAGCCCTAAGTCGGATCCTCATCTTAATTGATGTGATTTGTATCCGATATTACAGGAAGATTACCCAGGCATTCCGACCACCCCATGTATATTTACTGCAGCAGGTTTGCCCAGCTGTGTGAAACCAGGTACCTTTACATGATTTTGTGCACAGAGTTTGGGTGGGCGCACGCGACCCGCCGATCATTCAATGGAGGCACGGATCAGCGGTGTGCCAATGTAAACAAGGCATACCGCTGATCTGTCAGTGAGGGAAAGCGAGATCTAGTGTTTCAACCAAGCTGAAACACGATCTCAGCTTTCCTTCAGTGTGACATTCCCCCATTCAGTTAGAAAGCACCTCCCAGGGAACACAATTAACCCCTTGATCACCACTAGTGTTAACCCACTCCCTGCCAGTGTCATTTATACATTGATCAGAGCATTTTTTTTAGCATGTAAAAGAATGCATATTTGCCTAAATTTATGAATAAATTCGTTTTTTTATATTTTTTTGGATATGTATAATAGCAGAAAGTAAAAAAAATATATTTTTTTTTTCAAAATTGTCTCTATTTTTTGTTTATAGCGCAAAAAATAAAAATGATGATCAAATACCACCAATAGAAAGCTCTATTTGTGGGAAAAAGGACATAAATTTTATTTGGGTACAATGTCGCACGGCTGCACAATTGTCAGTTAAAGCGACGCAGTGCCGTATCGCAAAAAATGGCCTGGTCAAGGAGGGGGTAAAACCTTCCAGGGCTGAAATGGTTAAAGTCGCCTCGAAGTTGCCTTGAAGTCACATTGCTATAATCTTTTTATATGGACTATAGACTGAAGGACTTATGAATCATGGCTGTGGAACGAATCATCTGAGTTCCCTTATTTCTTATGGGGAAATGCCCTTTGATCCACGAGTGCTTTGGGTTACAACACGTTTCCGGAACAAATTTTTCTCGTCACAACGGACTGACTCAATTGAAACCAATCACTATTTGTCACTCATTGCTCAGTCGTGCCATTTTTTGCCAAATCTGACTTTGATTATTTGGTTTTATTGCACCGTGTATGGCCACCATAAGTGTTCAGCTGTATTGATCTGTGGTATAATAACTAAGGCAGCAGACTTTCAAATCTTAGCATCCTGCCAGGAGCATTTGGCTTGTGCTCTGCATGTTCAGAAAATGATCCTCAGCTTGGTAACTGAAGAATATGACATGTAAGGGATGAACCTGGTAAACAAACTTCTTTCAGCAATGAACTACAAAAATTGCTATAGATAGGAAGACATTACCTAGAAAGTGTTTACTGAGGTCACAAATGATTGCCCTTCAATAACCCAATATGAAACCATTTCCAAACAATGCATCGATTAGACCACAGAGGTAGGGGAAAACATTGTTTTCTTATTTTTTTTCCTTTTTTCAATGTTGTTTTCTTATGGAAACCGTCAAGGTTTCGTTTCAGTATTCCCCCCTGTAGCTAGCAGGAATGCTGTTTCTAAATTGAGGACCTTGAAGTCCAAGCTGAAAGTATCTAATTAAAAGAGCTCTATTATGACTTCATGAGACTTTTGACATCATCAAAAATAAAATTACAACTACTCACTTTCCTTGCCGCCTGCGTCGTTCTTTCTTTTCAAGTATCCAGTCTTTGCTCTTCTTTACAGATTTCCCTTTGGAATTTTTAAATCTCATCCTGTATATCAGGAAATGGTTATTATTTATTAACATGTAAATGTAAGAGGCAGGAAAACATGCCAGCACCTAATAGCAGGCATGACGTAGAACCTCTGTTACTGTGGTCTGTCTTGTAAGCTGTAAGGTGGATCATGTTCCTGCCAGCATGAGTAGACAGACATCTGTTTCAGCACACCAACTAATATTCCACATAGAAAATCAGTAAGGATTCAATGGCAAACAATCACATTATTTTAAACTTCTAAAAATGTGGAAAAATGAACACCAATTAATTGTGAGAAAGGACAACTGTGATATTCTACCATAAGCAGAACGTGTGGGGAGAGAAAATCTGCCAACAGGCAATGTGTATGATGACTCTGCAGCGCCATCTTTTGGCAGCACAGTGTAATCACCAGCAACAAGGAAGTGCATAAGGCGTCAATGTATCTGGACCAATAAGCCAAAACAGCAAAAAAAGGATTCATCTGAATAATAAAACATCAACAAAAATACTAGGGGTTTCATTTAAGAAACAGTGGGCTTTACTATGGCCATACAACTGCTTAAAAAAGTAAACAAAAGCAAAATGTATAAAAGCACTGATCTATAAAGCTCTGCTGCATTAAGTTGGACATTTAGCAGGCTCCACATCAAGGCCTGATTTATATGAATGGGCTGTAAAATGCAGGGCAGAGTGTGGAGAATTACTATTAAACAAAAAAATATATCAGCGCTACCAGCCCACATAACCCTAACCAAATTGCCAGCTGAACATCAAGGCTAAATCACACAGCCCTAAAAGTAACATATATTCATAATAAGATGCAGCACAATCATAAATAAAATTATTATCTCATTAAAGTGCATGAGAAAAGTGCCAAGTGACTGAGTTCATAAAAAGTCAGTTTAAGAAATAGGAACAGGAAGGGACACTTCAAAGGGAGAGATCCATAGTGTGCAAGTAAAAAGTCCTATTAGATTGCGTCTCCAAGTGCTCAGCCCCTTCACCCATGGACAGATTGCACACTCACCTGAATCAGGCACTTTTCTCATGTCTATTTATGATTGCTCTGCATCTTATTATGAATATATGTGGAGCACTACTGCTGTATATAGTGGAAAGCAATACCTGCATAAATCAAACACCACAGTACTGTGCACAATAACAACATAAATTATAAACTAAGTACATATACAACAAAGTTACCTTTCTTTGACAAATGAAGCTTGATGCGTTACTCCTTGTTCGGCTGACTCTTCCCCCAATCCCTGTTACATGAAAGCACAAACTGATGAAGTCACCCTCCATAACAAACATGCACAGTGCTTGACACATGGTCCTGGGGCTGACAGGCTAAGAGTAAAATGCTGGTTACCACTGAATTGTCAGAACACCTCATATGCACTTGTTAATAGGTCAGTAACTCAAAAAGCAGTGAAACAATAAGAATGACAACCCCAAAGCGTGCATGTTAAAAAACAAGTCTGTAATGGCAGCTCCCATATCTATGCTTCGACACATTTATTTTGTCCACTTCCACATCCTGCATGCTAAGTCGTCCGAAGAGCGTATCAGTGGACTTTAGAAACAAAGAAAAGTGATGGCAGAAAAAAGTGGTCCATCGAGTCTGCCCCATTTGTTTTGTTTTTTACATACAGATTTTGTATTTTTTTTTTTCCCCTTAACTTTTTTAGGAGTATAGATCTAGGTTTGTGCCAAGCATGTTTGAAACCACTTACTGTTGACTGGCTTACTACCTCTGCTGGAAGTTTATTCCAAGCATCAAATATTCTTTCAGTAAAATAACACTTTCTAAGATTAGTTTTGAAATGTCCTCCAGTTAATTTGAGGTCATGTACCTGTGTTCTTGATTTTGGTTTCAAATTGAAAGTACCGCCATTTTGAACCTTATTCACCCCCTTGATGTAGAGGAGAAGCTCTGGTGATTATTATCATCATGTGCAAGCAAAAATGCTTTTTGCCTTTAGTAAATCAACCCCAATATTCTAAATGAGGTCTCACCAAAGATCTATATATGGGAATGAAGACCTTCTTCCTTCTGCTGCAGATCCCTCTAGTCATGCATCCTAGAATTCTATTCTCTTTTCCCACTGCCTGGTCACACTGTTATCTCATTTTGTGAGTAGCCAAAAAATAGTGTCTATGAATAATTGCAGATACCTCTACTACTCAGACAGCAAAGTGTGCCAGGGTTAGGAACATGCAGCAGAATTTGATAAACAGATTGTACTTTAACGTGCTACTAAACCCAGGACCCTGCATTCACTATATCTGGCCTCCCACAGTACCTAGAGCATGGAAATGCAATTATTTTAGTAAATATAAATGGCTAAATACCTTTTCTCATCAGCAGTATATAGCAGTCTTGTAACTTCTATCAGTTCCCGGTAAAGCTTGTAGCAGGAGTTTTCATACTGCACTGAGCTGTCCTATCAGGATTTAGGACCCCTCATCCTCTGTCTGGGCAGTGCTGATCACATGCACCCTCCCAAGAAAAATAAAAACGCTCTAGCAATACACACCAAATTGAGCATGTGCAGAGTGACTCCAAAGGCTGTGTCTTATCCGGACATGTTCTGGAGTCAGTGGAAGAAGAGGAGGACCAAACAGCCTTTTTAGACAATGCAAAGGATTAACCCCTTTGGTTCAACAGGGAGTATAAAAAGCATGTTTTACTGCATATACACACTGATTTTAAGGTTGTGGGTTTAGCAACACTTTAATAGCAGCCCTTGAGGTAAGCAGAATATCACATTTTACTTTTACCTTAATTCAGAGTATTCTTCTTTAGTGACTAGCACTATTGGATACCTTGCAATAGTTAGTATAAGAACAGAAGATTGCAGCCATTCAGGCCACTGAACTGTAATTCTTTAATGCACAATGCAAAGAACCTGTTTGGGCAAACATACCTTAGGTAACATCCCTGATACGCCTGCAAACAGACAGAGGAAAAATCTGGGGGGAAAAAAACAAAATAAGTAAGCGTGTGTGTAAATGCATGCAAAATAATACATGCACAGTTGGAGTGACCCTTCAGAACTGCACCTTTACGGTAACAGTGCCAATGGAATAAAAATGTATTCTGGCCATTAAAATGAATTAATGCTCAAGTGCTAAGGACGCCTATCGTTAATGCATATATATGGACACGCGTACCCTCGTTTAGGAGCGTCAAGTGTTTTTTCAGCCAAAATGCTGTTGTTCCTGAATGTGCTGGCAGTGGGTTTCATTTCCACATCTAAGACCCCTTTTACACCGAGCCACGGGTCCGTTCACGGTAAAGCATAGTTCTTTTAGTGCCGCTTTGGGAGCGCTACATACAGCGCTATCAACCAGCCCCAAAGATGGTGCTTGCGGGACATTTCCGAACGTCCCGCAAGCACACCGCCCAGGTGTGAAAGCACTCATTGCACTGAATGGGAGGCAGTTTTTAGGCGCTATTTCTAGGGCTAAAACACCTGAAAACTGCCTCAGTGTGAAAGGGGTCTAAACGCCGGTAAGCGCCTGTGTGTGCATGGACACATAGGCTAACATTGAAGGGCGTTTAGAGGCAGAAAAAAAACATTAAACGCTCCTAAAAGTGGGGCTTTTATTGCCCAGTGTGCATTAGGCCTTATAAGTAAAATGTGAGAAAATAATTTGTGTGCAATATTTTGGGTTTGTAGAAAGGAAAAAAAAAAAAAAAAACACAAACTTACTTTTTAGCCTTTGTACTGTTGGGAAAATCGACTACCATCCCTCCAGTAAATCCAGCTCTCATTGCCTGGGCTGTCACTAATTCCAGCTTCAAGAGAAGATAAAGAAAGCAAATCAGCAGACTCTATATCCAATTATGTTTGGAGTTTTTAAAACATAACATATCTTCTACAGCTATAGCACTACATGTATGAAGTTTTTTTAAAGTAGAATCCCAGATTTGCAAGCTGGCTCAAACAATCATTTTCCATTACATAACTGTGCAGCTGGTGTGTGTGCTGTAATGCACTGTAGTAGCACTAGTTACATACAGTAAGTGTCGTGTTCCAGCAATGGTACAGGCGACTGCCCGTCTGCTGCCAGAATTAAAGAGAGTCAACATGAGTGCTTCATCGCCATTCAGGAGAAGCGCTTTTGTAATTTTACTAACACATGGCTATCTCGGATTGGCCAGGGTAGAAATTTTCATGTCATCCACCCACCTCAACCAGTCAGTCAATCTGGTCCAAATTAACTATTTAAGGTTTACTAAAACCTGAAGTTAGGCTTAAAAGTGAAATGAAAAATGGAATTCTACATTTCTTTATTAAGAAAATGACATTATTGCCCCATTAACCACTTGACCTCCGGAAGATTTACCCCTTTCATGACCAGGTCATTTTTTGTGATACGGCACTGCATTGCTTTAAACTGACAACTGCTCGTACGGCGCTGTACCCAAATAAAAATGTGTCTTTTTTTTTTTTTTTCGGTGCACTCCGACTCCCTCTAGCTGCCTGAAGAAGTACTCCCATACCATTGGAGCCTGCACGCTAAGGAAACGTGTCGCGCACTTGATGACGTCATCGACCAACGACAAGCTGAGCTTGCGTTCCAGACCTCGTCCCTACACCGCCCTGCAGCCGGCTTCTATCCATCTCACAGTGGTGCAGGACGGAGGACACCGCCACCGCATATGGTGAACCTAATGTGTGGGATCGATTGGCTCTCCCTGTCTCTCCTGTCGGATGACTGTTATGCCTTCTTTTATTTTCAACAATGTGAGTGTTTTAACCATTTTTAAATAAATTTGTATCTGCATATTGCACTTAGAGGCGCCTCTCCTTGCCTTTGTTGTTACAGTACTCGGTGGACTCCAGGATCCGGTCCATCTTTGAAGGCTGCCCTCAGTGTCCCAGTGCCCCCCCTCCTGCTGTTCTACTGGCCGTTATGTAAGCGCTGTATAGCATATTGTTCATCACATAGTGTATTGAATCCTATACCATTTGTATTTATTATTTTATGTCCCACTTTTTATCTATATGTTATTGCTGGTTGTCTTTAGTCATTTGAACCATTGCCCTTAAGTTGTCTGCACAGAGTTACCACACTTTTGATTAAGAGAGTCACTGTAATCAGTAGGACCATTTATATCCCTGATCTTGCGCCTTACACTTGCTATTTACCAGGAAGTGGGAGCGGGTACCTGTCAAAACCACCGCTCCCCCCACAAAAAGTGCCAAATGTGGCAGTGGAGAGGGGGAGGATGTGAACAAGCGGAGCTTCCCCTTTTGGGTGGAGCTCTGCTTTAAGTGGTTAAGGAGGTCTATACTTTATCGTGTGAAAAGCCACATACTCCACAATCAAAAGAAAAGTCCTAATATCTAGGTTGATTTTACCCTATATAAAAAGGGACCTATTCATTCAGACTGAAACAGAGGGGTTTATTTACTAAAGTTGGAAAGTGCAAAAGTGGACGTTAGATGTCGATTGGCTACCATGCACCGCTGCAGCAGATTGTGAGTGCACCAGTTTTAGTAAATCTACACTAGAGCGTGCCTAAGGGTAGTGGAACTACTTTTCGATTACTGTATATACTCGAGTATAAGCCGAGTTTTTCAGCACATTTTTTGTGCTGAAAAAGGCCCCCCTCAGCTTATACTCGAGTCAGCCTCTGTGGGTGGTCTGAAAAGATGAGACGATTCACATTGTACAGAGCGCGCTGCTTCTATGAGCCGCTCTGTACATAAAACTGTGACCTAATTACGCTAGAATGCAGAGAGAGCTGTCAGATCGTTAAGTTGATGTCAAGAGTTGGGCTGGACGGAACAGCTATGAAACGCCAGCCAATAGGACAGGGGCTGGACGGGTGTTAGCTGTTCAGTCCCGCCCACCTCTAATCTCAGTGAAAATCTGACAGCTCTCTCTCTCCATGGCGGACATGTGAGTACCTTATTGACCCGGGACTCTGATATACACCAGAGGCAGCTGTACCTTCTCAGCCCTGAAGGTATAGGACAGAGCTATGTCCGAACAGTGAGTTTGAATGTCTATTCCAGCTTGTCTGGTGTCCATCTCTGCATTAAGTCTTGACTCTACTGTGTACACTCTGCTCCACGGCAGCCGGCCTGGTATACATAATAGGTCCAGGGGAGACGCCATACAATCAGTATGGTTGTATTGGATTACTGAGGGCAGCGGACACAGCCACGGCTGAGCAGCGATCCTCAATGACTGTTCTAGCCCATTTAGTGTATACCTCCCATAGATCTATCTGACTGCTCTGACCTTACTCTGTTTTACAGTAGCCGGCCCTGCATATACAATTGTCCAGAGGAGACTGCACACAAGTTTGAGTCCATGTTGAAAAAGAGCTTGTCTTCTCAGACCAATTAGGAAATCGCTGTGTAATGGCTGAGTCCCTGTGTTCTAGCTACAATACCTGTGTTCTGGCTCCCTGTCCCTGTGTTATGGCTGCTGCATTTCCCACCCTAGGCTTATACTCGAGTCAATACGTTTTCCCAGTTTTTTGTGGTAAAATTAGGTACCTCGGCTTATATTCGGGTCGGCTTATACTCGAGTATATATGGTAATAAGACATAAAATCCATTTTGCTTTATTTATCCAACTTAATTCTGCAGCAGAACCAGTCAGCCTCAAATATTTTTCTGTTTAGAATGCACCTCAATTAAATAAATTATTTTTTATTATGGTTTGCGAATTGAGCCAAGATAAATACAGGGATAAAGTGATATTTAAAATAAAATGCCCAAACCTGCTCAGCATTTTCAGGATATAGCTGCAAAACTGCACGGGAGCCACGAGCCTACCGGAAAGAAGTACAAAGTTTGTTAAAAGTTCCACAGATCTCATGGGATACAAGAATTATAGCTATGCGACTGGTGCTGGTTGCATTTTTGCAGCCACGGCAGCCCATCCAAATAGTCTTCAGCTCTGTATATATTCAAAGTCATGAATCAGGACTTACAGGGGTGCTGCTTCTTTCAATATCCTGGAGCTAAACACAGTGGCAAGAGAGAAGGGAAGGTATGTATGTGTAACTGGAGAGAGGTGGCATAAGCTAACCTTTTGATTTGCCTTCCATGGGAAACCCGCTGGTTTACTTTAAGCCTGTGTCAACCTGAGAAATTAATAAGTGCAATGCTTCCCACTGAATTTTTACCTTCAAGACAGCTATCCGCTTTCTGTCCCCTTGCTCATTCACAAAGCTCTTACTATTAATCTCCCAGAATGCAACAGTCTGTGAATGGAGGAGGGGCAGATGAATGGCATGATCTCCCTTGCCCTTTTAATTAACATTTTGCATTCTGGTAGAATAGTGGTTCTTTGAATGACTGGGGACAGGAAGAAGCGGGTGAGCGGTACAGATGCTGTTAACCCCCACTGCGCCAGAAGTTCATAGCTATGGGAAGGTCTCCAGCATCACTTAGAGGTGAAGTACAGTAACCAGAAGCCAGCAGAATATGAGACAGATCATTAGAGGTACTTTATTACACTGGTGAGGTAAGCCCTAAAATTTTTTTTTTTAATAAATCTTCAGCTTTAATGCAAATGCAGATACGAGCACATCCTAAAATGAAGGCAGATGGTAATTAATTTTCTCATACATCCTTCCTTATCAAGGGCAGATGTGTGAGCTCCTTCTCTAATTACAACAGATGGTAAATCTTAAACTTGTGCCTCTATCCAGAAAATGGTACCAAAAGTCACCATTTATCCACCTTCTAAATGCTGCAAGGGTTTGCATTTCTAGCATATGGAAACAAGCCCTGTCTATGGTTGCTCAATAGCTTGTCAAGGTGAAGGATTTAGAAAAAATGGCAGTTGCCCCATTCGTAGATACAACCAATGAGGTTCCCTCCCTTGGGCGCTGAAGCACATTGGGAGATGCTCTTTATGTTATACTTTGCACACTGATACATGTGCTCTGGACCATTTTCCTATTTGACTGTACTCATTCTGAATTTTTGGTGATTTGTAACAAAATGGTCAATTTGTTGTATCATGGTGAAACCTTTAAAATAAAAGAATTTAGAAAAAAAAACAGACAGTGAAATCACCACTCATAAAAAAGTTCACCTACATGGCCTATTTGTTACCTTCTGATATGACTTTTAATGAAGCCAACTTTTAAATGAGAAGCAATCTATATTTGAGGTTTCTGATTAGGCTAATCAGAGGACAATGCAAATAAAGCTTCAAAATGAGTTATTTGCCGCTATTGTATAGGTGATAATTACAAATATTGCAGTAGTATTACTATAGGTTAATGCTGGGTCAAACACTATATAGATACTAAAAATTACAATTATTTTTCTCAAGCATTTCCTATCCCACTATACTTACCAAGGCAGAGTAAAGAGTTGTGAAAAAGCGGAAAAGACGGCGTGGGGGATTGTGGGTTTTCTTGTCAGCGTTACAAAGCCATTGCAGAGCTGAAATGCTGATACATAAAACAATTTGTGTCAATGTCAACCCTCAGACATGCTTACTATAACTACGGCTCTCTTTATTTCACTGACCATTACTAGAGTCGACAGTCTCATGCCATAAAGATTACAAGCTAATTCCCGTCAATAATATATGCAATACAACTAGAACACTTTCTATACAGCCATCGTACCTTATGCAACCATCAAAGGTCCCAGGACGAAAAGGGATACCTTGACCCATATCACCAAGGATCAGATCCCCTTCAATTTCCCGATCCAATGCCACATCTGCAAAAACCAAGAGCAAAACAGTAAATGTAAATGCAATTACTAAAACATCAACATAAAGGCAAAATGAGAATACATTATGGTTACCAAATGTCCAAGTTTCCCCAGGGACAGTCCCTGCTTTGAGGGGGTCTGTCCCTGGGAAACAACCATCCCGACCATTCGGCGGTGCAATGCAGGGGCCTTGCTGGGGCTGGGCACTGGCAATCTCTTGCAGATACTGACACCCAAGTTTTTTTTTGGCACTGCGTTGAAGTTTCTGGCTTCTTCAGACCTCAGACACAGTGGCTTTACAGAGCCAAAGAAAGCTCCACCTAGCCTCCTCCTCGGCTCTGATGTGCAGCATTTCATGACACTGCAGACCCACCCCCCCCCCCCACTGTGCCTTGTGGCTGTATCTGAGGTCTGGTGGGTGGACTTCAAGGGAAGAAGTTTGTACTCCTTGCGGCACGCGCTCACAATCCCCGCATTCCTTGCGTCACGCACTCACGACCCCCGCACTCCTAGCGCCACACACTCACGACCCCTCCACACTCCTTGCGTCACGCACTCACGACCCCCCACACTCCTTGCGTCACGCACTCACGACCCCCCACACTCCTTGCGTCACGCACTCACGACCCCCCCGCACTCCTTGCATCACGCACACACGACCCCCCAGCACACACGCACTACGTTCCTCACGCCCCCCC
>BLSH010130338.1:634612-644738 GCA_018402905.1 Glandirana rugosa | reverse complement strand
TGTGACTAGATTGACTAGGGTCACTGTCTCTAATGATCTAGATAATGTACCGGTGGCTGTCTCGTCCCTTAGCGGCACAAATGTAGCCGCCAAGGGTCAAGAAAGAGAGACCGTCCAGTAACGCCGAGCGGCCGCCTGTGACGTCTCACGAATATATGCCGCTAAGCACCCCGTGACGGTGAGACGTCGTCATTTATACGCCGTACGCCAGCCCTTCACCACTTGACCGTAAAAAAAAATTTAAAACTTTTAGGTGACTGTCAACTACGGGGCGAGGAATTGTTGGTCGAAAATCCTACTTTCTTTGTGCTTTTTGACATGTGACTTTCCTGCAACATGACCCGGAGCACAGGAAATATAATGATTACTTAGAATACTGATCACTACTAGTGTTGGGCGAACAGTTCGGCCCGAGCATGAGTTCGGGCAGAACATTGGCTGTTCGGCCCCTTCATCCAACACCTGAATTTGCTGGTGCACAGTGCATTTTGCGCCTTGATTAGGCAAAGCGTTGACCAATCAGGGTGCAGTAAAAGCTGGTTGTTAAGGAGCGGGGCATCAACTGTCAGTGGATTTTCAAAATTTAAAAAAAAATGCCAGTTCACCACTTCCCGACCGCATGCCGCATATTTACTGCTGCAGAGTGGCAGTGCCCCACGAATCGCCGTATATAAGCACTCTGCAGTGTCCGCCGGCGAGCCGCAATGACCTGCCAGAGAGAAAGAACTGGGAACCGCCGATGTAAACACGGCGATTCCCTGCTCTGTCGGTGGCCATGTAATAGATCTAGTAATCTCTGTCACTGGGATCAGTTAGATCAGTGTTTCCCAACCCAGTCCTCAAGGCACACCAACAGGTCATGTCTTCAGGATTTCCATTATTTTGCACAGGTGATTTGATCAGTTTCACTGCCTTAGTAATTACCACAGCTGTTTCATCTGAGGGAAATCCTGAAAACATGACCTGTTGGTGTGCCTTGAGGACTGGGTTGGGAAACACTGTATTAGATCTCCTATGCGCATGGTAGCCTAGCCCCCTCACAGTTAGAACACGCCTAGGGAACACAGTTAACCCCTAGATCTCCCCCTGCAGGTTAACCCTATCACTGCCAATGACATTTATTCAGTAAATCAGTGGATATTTAAATTTCTGATCGCTGTGTAAATGTCATTGGTCCCAAAAAAGTGTCAAAAATGTCCGACATGTCTGCCCCAATATCAAAGTCCCAATAAAAATAAAAATCGCAGATCGCGGCCATTACCAGTAAAAAAAAAAAAAAAAAAATGCCAGAAATTAATTCTCATGGTTTGTAAACGCGGCAACTTTTGCGCAAATCAATCAATAAACACCAATTGCGAGTTTTTTTTACCAAAAATATGAGAAAGATTATAAATCAGCCAAAACCGATGAATACATTTGTTTTTTTATATTTTTTTGGATTTGTATTTTAGCAAAAAGTAAGAAATATTTTTTTTTTTTGCAAATTGTTTGCATTATTTTGTTTATAGCGGTGATCAGAAATGACGCAGAGGTGATCAAATACCACCAAAAGAAAGCTCTATTTGTGGGAGAAAAAGGACGCAAATTTCATTTGGGTACAACGTCGCACGACCGCGCAATTGTCAGTTAAAGCAACGCAGTGCAGAATCGTAAAAAGCGCTCTGGTCCAAGCACAGGAAATCCTTCCGGGGGTGAAGTGGTTAAAAAAAAAAAAAAAAAAAAAAAAAATGGAACCGTAATCCCAGCTGCCCTGCACACCCGCAAACGCAGCGCATGTGTATGTAAACCGCAATTGTGCGGTATCGCTACGAACATCAAAGTGAGAGCAATAATTCTGGCACCATAGATCACAGCTAACTTTAAACCTGTAAAGCTAACTTTAAAGCTGTAAAGGTTTTTAAAGTGGCACCTATGGAGATTTTAGGGTAGACGCGCACGCATTTTTAAGACTTGATGCGTTGGTATCTATTTACTCAACGCAACCTCATCTTTTATATTTTCGCAAAAATTGTGTATCGGATTGTGTTGTCTGCACTAAAACGTATTTTATATTTTTTCCAGCAAATGTGCGTTTAATAAGCAGTTGCACAAATATTCTGCAACATAAAAAAACTGCAACTACTATCTTTTTATTCTACAGGTCCTCTGCTTTCAGAAAATGTATAATGTTCTGGGGGGGGGGGGGGGGGGGAGTAATTTTATGGCCCAAAATGCAGATTTTTACATGTGTGCTGTGCAAAAATGGAAAAAACTGCTGTAGCGCCGAACTGATTAAAAAGAAATGTCCAGCCATAAGGATTGTTATCCGTCCCTCTTACCAGTTCTGGGGGTCCAGTCTGCTCCGGCCTCTTCACACTCCCAGCCATGATACCCAACTCTGTAAAACTCGTACCGTCCGCGCACACATTGTACGTCAGGGCACACAGCGCTCTAGTCAGTAGATGGCGAAATGTATGAGCAATTGTTGTCTCCACAATCTTGACATTTTATTGGGGTTATAACCAAGGTTAGCCGTACAAAAGTCTTCAACAAAATGGCCTCTGCGGCAACTTTGGCTCTAATACTTGGAGACCTGCACTATAGGAAGAAGTGAACTCTTGCAAACTGCGTTCAGGTGTGTGCGCTTCAAGCCTCGCTATGGATTTATATCCTTAATTTGATTGGTTAAGATTGTTGCGAAATGCAACTTGACTACCAATTGCTGGGCAGCTTGGACTGTCTGCCGCCGTAACTCCGCCTTCCTTGGCAGCGTGTCACCCTACTGGTTGCCGGAGACCGGCCTCTGCTCCGGTAGACATGGCGGAGGTCAGGCTGAGGTTGTTGCAGAGAAGTGCTCAGCTGCAGCTAATAGAAGATGTTATCCCGGGTGGGCGGTTTCGGGAGGCTGTGCTGGCTCCATTCTTTGCAGGTAACAGCCATAGAAAGCGGACATTGTGGCCCTCTGTTCTCAGGGGCCAGTGTAGGTGTGTGTCAGGTGACATGCCACAGATTGCCACACCGGGGGCCCGCTTCTACAGTCAGGGGAGTGGCCCCAGAGCATCCTTCCACCAGACTGGGGGTCGCCGTCGCGGGTATAACAACGGATCGGTGGGGTTGGAGAAGCCGCTGTACACGACCCGCACCGGATACTACGACATCCTGGAGGTGTCTGGCAATGCCACACAGGCCCAGATCAAGACCGCCTACTACAAGCAGTCCTTCCGCTTCCACCCGGACCGCAACTCCGGCAACGAGGCCGCCAGCAGGCACTTTGGCCAGGTGACAGAGGCCTACCATGTCCTGGGCAGCACCAACCTGAGGAAGAAGTACGACCGGGGTATCCTGAGCCTGGAGGATGTCCGCACCGCCAGAAAGCCCAGTGGGAAGAGCCCATCACATAAAGAGGCTGCTGGCCAGAAACAGGCGTCCAGTGCCACATCCTCCTCCAGCCCTGCCAAGCAAATGTTTGACTTTGACGCGTTTTATCAGGCGCACTATGGAGAGCAGTTGGCGAGGGAGAAACACTGGAAGGAAAGACGAGAACAGATTGAGAGGATGAGGAAGGAGAAGAACGTAGGATCAGAGCTCAACAAAACGTCTGAACTGGCTGCTGTGCTCATATTCCTGCCGGTCCTCTTGTTGTACTTATCCCTCAGGGGCTGACCAAGACCTGCCACATTCACCATGCCAATGATCCCTCTATCGGAGTTGTATAAAGGCAAACGTTTACGGATACTGGTGCTTGTTTGGGTGCCTTTAAATATGTCTGATTAGAAATTGCTTTAGAGCCCATTTAGTGTCTGAGGGGAACATCATCTCTTCATATCTGCTCATAGCCAGCAGTCTGACTTTCCTTGCCTGTCTTCTACTGCAGATTGAAGAATGAAACAAAGATTCTGATTGGTTACTTTGGAAGACAGAGCCAGTCCTTCTCCCAGACCCCGATAAAGAAGGCTAAACGTCAAATCATAATTTGTAAATTGTTCAAATCAAATGCCATCATTTTCCTTTCTTTTCTTCATGCCTCACCATGTCAACACGTCTCGGTCCTCCAGGGCACCTTCTTGACTAGACAATGAAATACTTAACTCCTGACATGCTTGCTGTTCCAGTTGGCTAGTCTAAAAAATACACTAGAGTGGGAAATATATGCTGATCTAGTGAGACATCCGGAAAGGAAAACAACTGCATTTGATAACATTATTTCTTTTTCCCGATGACTCCCCATGTTGGCACACATCTAGGTACAAAATAGTAACGTGTGGGTGGGTGCTTGCCAAAAAAAATAATGAAATTAAATGTAAATACAGCTTAAAGTGGAATTCCTGGAGTTGCAGCGGTTTTAGAAATATGCGGGCTAGGTCCAGCAATGTGAATGCCACCTCGTGAACTTATCTCTTTTGTTTACTATTTACATTTTTACTGATCGTTGGGTGTGCAGCCATCGCTGGATTCCCGACACGCTGAAAGGAGAGAGGCTCTTTACTAGCAGCCGCTCTGCTCACCCCTCCCTTCCACTGTCCATTCACTGAATGCTTTGTAATGTATGAATGGGTTCACATAATGTAAATCTTTCTATGATTGGTTTAGAGGAGGGGAGGGGTCAGGTAGATCAGCTGTTGTATTAGAGACCCGAAGGTCCAGTGCTGAAGAGTTGCAAGTATAGCGATAGCTGTATTCCCGGGGTAAAAATGTATATAAAAGAGATAAGGTGGCATACACTCTGTTGGACTTAACCCTTTATTAGCCAACACATTTTTTTAAAAGTGCTGCAATTCCTGGAGCTCCACGTTAAGGCTGGGTTCACACTGGAAACGGCTCCGGCACACAGCAGGAGTCTGGTGCGTCCTGGTTCACCATTTCAGGTCTGATTTCAGCCTGAATTTTTGGCTGAGTTCGGACCTGAAACGGACCAAAAGACGCGAAGGGTTCCTGTGTAAATTCGCACCGGAGCCACTCCAGAGATATGCGAACAAACTCCATAGAAAGCCAGTCACATTCTCCTGCTATTGTGAATTGCATGCTGATTCTCCGCATCCAATTTGCGATGGTGTGAACCCAGCCTAAGGGTCCACGCACGTTGGCTTAAAGAATGCTGCTTCTTCAGGAGTTTTGTTGTTTTGCCTGTAGAAGCAGCTCAATGTTATCCTATGTGTCCATGCACATTATGATGTTTAGAGGCATGTTTTAAGCTCAGTGTTTAGGGGCAGGGAAAAAAACCCTCCTGGTCTGCATTTTTGATTGGAGCTTTCTGCAAGAAATAACGCTAAACTCTCCTAAACTCCTGTACAAGAATTCACTATATGAGAGTTTTTATTCCGCCAAGGGAACTGGTGTTTTTTTTCAGCCCAGCATGCATGGAGCCAAAGACAAAAGACAAAACACCTTTCCCTAAATAAGACTGATTCTGCTGTCACATCCAAGCTGCTGTATCAGGTAATGAAAGTGGTTTGGGGTTGACCAGCTTGCAGCCTTAGGGTCCTTTCACACACACGGACCGTTCAGGTCCGCCTGTCAGTTTTTTAGGTGGACCTCAACGGACGCTCCATTCTCCTCTGTGGAGCGACAGATGTCAGCGGTGACATGTCCGCTGACATCCAATTCGTTCCGATCCACTGAACACAGACTAATGGAAACCCTATTTTCCATCCATCTATCGGATCGGATGAACACCGACAGGCGGTCTGTGTTCAGCCGATCCCCCCATAGAGGAGAGCAGAGCTTTGACAGGTCTATTTCTGCAGGGAGTGCAGAGACAGTCATGTCATCCGCCGGCTCAGCGGGGATCAACGGATGGATCCCCACTGAGCAGCGGAGCTCGTCAAAATGGGCTCCGCTCATGTGAAAGGACCCTTATTGTTTCTGCTGGAACACCTGTGAAGGACACTCATGAAGAAGTTATGCCTCTGGTCAAAATGCTCCTTTAGGTGGACTGGGGAGGAACATCTCTAACTCTAAGCAGCTGCTGTCTGTAGGATGCAATGATTTTTGTGGATGCCAGCTGCCCTTTTTTGGAACCACATAAAATAATAAGCAAATTGAGAACTTGGTGCTTGCTGACCTCTTCAGATTGATCAAGATGAGGCATGTTGTATAAAGTGCATATCCCTGTCCCCTCTCCTGTTTTCTTTGACAGAAAAAAAGAAACAGTGGGCCTGGCCCAAGTTAAGTCTTTTATTAGCCAGTCAACAAGCTGTCCTGGGGGCAGAACATGCCTCATATGTGCCGGCAGGAGGTATCCGTGGCAGCTCTGATGTGATTGCAATGCCAGCCTTATTCTGTCACACAATCCCAACATAGGCACCAGTGTCCCATGCGTTCTGCAGTTTACTTTAACAGTTAACTAACCTGTTCAGTGGCTTCTTTTTCCCTGTAGTTGTCGTTAACTATAGACATGCAGGCTGTAATTAGAGACACAGAAAAGGGTCTGCATCGCTACATCTCCATGGAGGTGTATTGTGTATTAAGAAAGCTAGTTGCAGCATGTGGTGGCAGCAGCCAATCCTTCCTATCCCCTTAGGGCTCACACACAGCGCTGACTAGGGCTGTGTACTTCCCAGATTAGAGTATTCCAGCAGCGAGAACAGACAGGTGTTTACGTTCAGCCGAGGACATGAAGCCTGTAAAAATGAATGACAGTTCACATGTAATCACTTCATGTGTGATTACATGCAGATAGTGTCAGGCCATCATTGATTTGTACAGGCTTCCTGTCCACAACTGATCAGAAACACATGGCTGTTCTCATCACAGTATGGGATATGTGGATCTGGGCAGTGTTCATCCCTAATTATCCATATGCATGATCCCTAAGGCATGTAGCTGTTGTATGTGTTTTTTAAGGTGCTGGGACTTTTAGTACAAGTGAAAAATTGAGAGCCATGAATTGCCTACTCTTGGTAGTAAACCTGTTACAAACTTGAGCATTTCACCCTAATGAAAAATGCATGTACAGAGGTTACCTTTAGTGAAAACTGTATGCCAGGAAGTTCAATAGCCCAGAGAATAGACAGCTCAATTTACATTTTGATCTCAGCTTTCCCCGTCTTCCTATTGGCCCCTTAGGATCACCATATACGTTACAGTATTTGCAAAATCAACTTTAGATTACCAAAACTAATCTTAAGACCTATTTTGTCTATCCAATCAATTTTTATTCAGTCAGGCAGGCCCTTGAACTTCATCGTTTTTAGTAGAGCTAAAGGATTGTACAGTCTGGTTGTAGTGTGTGTGATGTAGGGGGTATTAAACATAATCATTGCATCAATGCATCCTGATGTGGCCTTGCATGATTCAGCATCGATTGCATGGATGATGTCATCCCGGCTACCCGTGCCTCTCCCGGGACAGCTCTGCCCACTCACTCTGTTGGAACAAATCGCTGTCAGTCCCTCTGTTTCATGCATTCCTATTCAGGGGTGACAAGTCGCCCTGCACAGCGCGACTTCAGCGTGGCTTGCAAGCGACCTCTGTAACAGAAGTCAATGCAAGTCGCCTGAAGTCGCCCCCAAAGTAGTGCAGGAACCTTGAGTTCCCCTATTGGAAGGGTTCCATTGCACTGCATGGAACGCGACTTGTCAGACGACTCAAATCTCCTGACAAGTTGCCCCTGTGTTACGTGCCTCCTGCCTGCCTTTTTTCTCCTCCTCTTCCTGCGGGCCAGCATGACTGACCAGCGCTGACAGATTGGAGATAATAAGGTAGAGGCTTTGGTTTTGTATTAACCCTTTCACACAGGAAGGAATGCATGAAACAGAGGGACTGACAGTGATTTGTTTCAACTTTAAAGTGCTCGCGCAGAGCTGTCCACGGTCAGTAATCGTGAATCGTCGATAGGATAATCGTAATCGAATCATGAGACCAGTGAAGATGGGCAGCCAAGATTTTCATATGATTTTAATGGCCTACATTTCTGCATCTATAGATCAGACATTTAATTTTCACTGTTAATCTCTGCTTGTGCATGTTGTCAGCATATGTTCTGGTTTGTGACAGGTTTACTTTACATACCAAAAATATTACATGACTAGTTATGATATATTTTACGTACTGTTATTTACAGCACAGACAGATGACAGCAGTGCTACTTCTAGTTTGAGTGGAAAAAAAATCACATTGTATTGATTTAGGGCACTAAGCACTTTTGATGTCTAAAGTACATAGGTTGAGTTTTATGTATGGTGCTGCAAGATTGTTGTGTGTGATAAATAAAGGGAATCATTAGAACGTCAGATACAATATGCCATTCTGTAACTTCCAGGCAGCATGACATCTCAGGGCGGCGAAGTAGAGTGGAGTCATTATCGATGCCACAGTCACTAATATGTTACCTGGGATTCTAAGAGTGGCAGCTTCCATCTGATGCTTCATGATGATTCCCTCTTGCATTTCAGGCCTTAGAATGAAGCCAAGGTATAAGTGACCTGTTTCTGAAAGAGTACTTTGATAACTAATGTTCATTATAACATGGGTGACATGTTTTATGAATTTATCATAGTTAGCTACTGTATGTCAGGGGTGTACAATTGAGATGTGCCTTTCTTACATCCTTAGACAACACTGATGCTGCACTTTGACTATTTATTGTCACACCTGTAAATATTGTATCCAAAAATATTCAGAAATGTACAGTAATGTAAAACTGTAAACATATAAGCGATTAAAGAATTTCAGGTGGTCATCTTACTCAGTGCTGTCAGTGGACTTTACAGCCTATTCACTTGAATGGGCTGACCTATGCGTGACTAATGATCCAAAGAATTTCAGGTACCAAATCTTGGCCCCGAGCTAGGAGCAACTTTGCACTTGTAGTTTGTGGCAATTCTTAAGCAATTGTAGAGCACGACAATCGCAGCAAAATTCATGATGAATGGCACCTAAACGCGTTTTGTCATGATCTGGAATCGTGGGTAAAATTGCAGTGATTCTGCCCATGGTTCCAAATCGCCCATATGTGAACGGGTACCTAAAAGTGGACATGGCTCTGACTTGCAGTGTGGATGTGGTCTATAAATGTATGATTAAATAGTGTCTTTGGAGGCTACATGCCTTAGCCATTGGACTGCTTTGTTGGAGAGAACACATTGACTGGGAGAGTATGTGGAAAGACTGCACTAGAAAACCTTCCTTGAAGTAGACTGCCCTTGAGAGAACATGGCATGTAGAGTTGTTGCCCTGAGCCTGCAGTGTGGAGAAAATGCCCAGGTAAATTGCTGACAGATCTGGGTAGAAAAGTAGCTTGTTCCTCTCAGACCAGTGTCAAGTACGCAGATCCCTTGCGTCCCACCAAGCAAGTAATAGATGGCACTTTTCAGGAGGCAGCAGGCATCACTTGTCTGGTTTAGCTCTGCAAGTAAAAAATCCATACTGGATTAGGCATTAGTAATCTTCCTCTGAAAACCAAAATAAGGCAATCTTAGTCCTTAGACTTGGGGCCCTTTCCCTAGTTGCAGTTGAGAGAAGATGAACTCTGGACTGTTTCCCAGAAGATTCCTCATTGGCCTCACATGAAGAAATGTTCCACTGACAATCATGCTCAATGGCTTTCCACAGGAAAAATCGCTTATTGCAGGAACATTATTTGAGTGTGTTAAAAAAAAAAAAAGTTTACTAAATGCAACTGTAAACTGAACTATAGCTAAATAAAACCTGGTCTTATTTTCAGTAAGCCTATTAGAGGCTCAGAAAACAAAAAACACAGAACAGGGATGTGAGGGGAAGAGGACTACCACTTATTTTGTAAAGATGATAATGAGAGAATACATGCAGCAAATTAAAGGAAATGGCATAACATATGTCAGCACATGTTGAGTCCTCTAACTTTCATAAGCCAAAAATACACCTGTAGTTATATCCTACACTAGAGGGTAATACAACTTGTGCAACTAAGGGCAATTGTGGTCGTCCTCTTACCGACAGGATGATTTGTAAGCGAGCCAGGCCTGAAGTGTGCCTCGACCTGGCTGAACAGTATACCTGAAAGAGGGCATACCCTGAATTATGAATGCTTACTACCTGCCTAGACCTAGGGCCCGGGTGGGCGGGTGCCAGAAGACGATCTGACACTGCCAGGGAGGAGAATGGAGGCTTAAGTACTCCAGACTCCTCCCACAAATAAGGAGGGACCGTCACAGTCTAGCAGAAGACC
>BLSH010130338.1:603283-628438 GCA_018402905.1 Glandirana rugosa | reverse complement strand
ATAAACACCCTCCTCAGACCTCATGAATTCGGAGGTAAGAGGAGGGACCGTCACAGTCTAGCAGAAGACCGGACACCCCAACGGCGAGCAACCACATCCTCCAGGTCGCAGTAAAGGCCAAGGCGGCGCCCGTGAAGGCCACGCCGACAAACATATGTCCCTGCTCCGCGCCACAGCCACAGAGGAGCCGCCGACACTCCGTATGCACCCGTCCATTCCCCCCCCCACCCCACAGGCCAGAAGACGATCTGACACTGCCAGGGAGGAGAATGGAGGCTTAAGTACTCCAGACTCCTCCCACAAATACAGGCTAGCCTGCGGCCAGCCTTAACACTTGTCAGATGGGCACCTTTTGCACCATTTTTGAGAATAATCTGCTAACATGTCAGAATGTGTTGGGAGATTGCTCATTCATTCCACTGTAAGAAAAACAATCTAAAAGTGGTATAGGTTTCAAACAAACTGATAATTTGTCCAGGACTAGAGGTTCCAGCAAATTCAACCCAAAAGTTGACTGATGCTAAAAGATGTCTCAAAGAACCCAAATATTTAATTGCAGGGTGTTCAGGCAACAGTGTTGGTTAAATAGTATGCATCTACAATCAGGAAAACATTGCACCAGTTCAGCCTGCATATGACGTGTTACTGTCCAAAAAATAACATTTGTGCAAGATTACTGTTTGTCATTAAACATATAGGCAAGGACCAGGCCTTCTGCAACAATGTGTAAGTGGCTGATCACTCAAAGTTAGAGTTTTTGTCACAGTAACAGCAAACCTGTTTTCCACAAACTGGAGGACGCCTTTCCGGAGGAGAACCTCATACCAACTGTGAAGCAATATGGTGGAAATGTGATGGGTTTAAGTTGCATTGCTGCTTCAGGGCCAGAGTCACCAATACATTCCACATTATATCAAAGATAAATGATCATAATGGGAAGCCATCTCTCCAAAAGCTGAACTGGAAATGAGTCTTTAAACAAGATATGATCTAAAGTAGTGTTTCTCAACCTTTTTTCTGTCAAGGCATCATTTTAGATTATGGACAGCCTTGAGGAACCCCATTCTAATATGTAAAAAAAAAAATTGAATAATTTTATATAATGCAGCAACAGCCAAACACGTAGGATACCCAACATTAGAGATGATTTATTCTTCCAAAGCAAATACTGGTACCTTTGCACACTGATACTGCCTAGCATTCCAGTGTTTCTCTTCTTCTTCAGTTTCTCTCCCTAACTCAGCTAATGTGGTCCCAGTGCTGATGGATACGGGCAGGGGAGGGACAAACAAGGATGCCGTGCAGGTGACCATCCTCCTTATCAACTGATGATGTTATTGGTTGTTAGGATGCCAGTGGCTAGAAGGTTGTAGTAGTGTACAATGGAAACCTGTGGCTTTGTGTAACTAAAGGGCATGCCCGATCTACCCACTGGCTTGTATACAATTTTCAGGCAATTTATCAAGGCACCCTGGTTGAAAAAGGCTGATCTAAAGCATACTAGCAAGTCCACCAAGGAATGGCTCAAAAAAAGAAATAGTAGATTAACAATGGTATGTGCGCATTGATGGTCACTCCACAAAAAAACTGAAACATTGCTATCTGCCTTTGGATGCCTTTTAACATTGGTATGCCTGTTTTATACTAGCTTCATCTTCCTTAAACTGAACACTGAATGACTGCTTAAATGTGTCTTTGGTAACCTGCTTTTGTCACTGCTGTTTAAAATACATCTGTAGGCAAGTTTCTAACATTATGATGTTTATTTAGCCTATAGCCTTACCTAAATTATGGTTTCTCTTATCTTTACAATCTTGCCCTTCTCGGCCTTTGTTGCATTTTGATTTCAGTGTTAGAAGTTTGCTGTGATAGCTGTGTGCCTAATATCTCCTAATTGATTAATTGTCCACTTCCACCCCCACCCATCACAGTATAAAACCAAGCTTTGCTTACGGGGGATAGCATTGCAGGGGGTTCTTTTAAAAAAGTGGGGTTCTTTAAATAAGTGGGCACTTCTGCTCTTGCACTTCAGCGATTTGCACAAAGCGCAAACTAACAAAAAACTACTTTAATACCAGATTACAGGTAACCTAATTTCCAAAACATCACACTTTCCTCCCTGAAACATGCATACCTTACCTCTTCTTTTCACAATAGCAGCCTCTCTCTTTAAACTATCTTTTCTTCACCCCTCTTCCCCATCCCACAATCTGTACATATCATCCTCACTTCTCCCCACTCCCTATTACTGCACTCACCACCTCTTTCTAACTCTAAGCCCACATGGTAACAAAACCAGGATGCTCAAGCATGTCCCCTCATATAAATCATATTCCCATGTTGCCTCCCTCTCTTCTGCTTCTCCTAGCCTCTGAAGATATTTCCCCAACCCCTGGGCCTCTCATTTAACCACACCCATCACCACCACCCCACACCCTCTAACAGTAGTCGCAACCTACACAATTTAATCACCATTCCCCTTCTTCCCAAAACCAGCCTCCCCTTCTCCCATGCCCTCTGGAACGCCCGCTCTGTCTGCAACAAGCTCACTGCTGTTCATGACCTATTTGTCACTAATTAATTTCATCTACTTGCTATCACCGAAACCTGGCTCCACAAATGCGATTCTCTTCTCCTGCTTCCCTCTCCTACAGTGGCCTTCCCTGGACTCACTCCCCTAGGCCTTATGGACGGAAGGGAGGTGGAGTGGGATTCCTCCTGTCCCCACTGAGCACCTTTCAGGTTCTTCACTCTCCTCCCTCTCTTTTACTGTCATCATTTGAAGCCCACTGTATACGACTATTCTCTCCAACCTCCCTAAGAACTGCTGTGATCTACCGGCCTCCTGGACCACTGTCAGCTTTCCTTGATTCATTTTCTGCCTGGCTACCCTACTTTCTATCTTCTGAAATTCCCACAATCCTTCTAGGTGACTTCAACATCCCAGTTAACACTAACACTACTGCTACTTCTAAATTTCTTAGTCTAACCTCCTCATTTGACCTGAAGCAATGGGTACAGGCTCCTACTCACACTGATGGAAACACCCTTGATCTTGTCTTCTCCCATCTATGCACTCCATGCAACTTCTCCAAAAATTATTTTCCCCTCTCTGATCACCACCTTATTAGTTTCCCTCTCTCGCTGTCTTGCACCACTTTCCCCTCCAATCGCCTAACCGTCACCCATAGAAACCTTCGCTAACTCAACACTTCTGTCCTCTATTCTGCTACTGACCACCTCTATGAAAAAATCTCACCCCTGTCCTGCCCCAATCAAGCCACTGCCATCTACAATAAATCCCTGTCCTCCACCCTGGACAAGCTAGGTCCTCTCAACACACACAAAATCATGCCTCGACCCCTACAACCCTGGCAAACAGACGACACCAGAGACCTCAAAAAGCGTAGCCGCACCCTTGAGCGTCTGTAGCACAAGACTAAGTCTCTCAAAGACTACAACCTATACAAATCTGCCCGCCATAAATACAATTCTTGCCTCCACACTGCCAAGCAGACCTATTTTACCACTCTTATTAACACCTTCTCATCCAGTCCCCGTCAACTCTTCTCTACCTTCAACTCCCTACTTCGTCCTCCCCCACTTCCACCCACTAACACACTCACTGCCCAGGACATTGCTAATCACCTCAAAAGCAAGATTGACACAATTCGTGATGAAATCTCCACTCTGCAGACATCTTCCCCAGTTAACACCCCATGTCAACAAGCACAATCAACACTATCCTTATTCAAACCTGCTACTATAAACGAGTTTGCTAAACTCCTTTCTAACGCCCACCTAACCATCTGTCCACTGGACCCTATTCCCTCTCAAATACTACGCTCACCCTCTGACTCTATCCTGCACTCTCTAACTCACATCTTCAATCTCTCTCTATCTTCCGGCATCTTCCCCAATACTCTAAAACATGCATTGGTCACCCCCATACTCAAAGCCATCCCTGGACCCTACCGATCTTAACAATCTGCGCCCTATCTCCTTGCTCCCCTTTTCCTCCAAACTCCTCGAACGCCTAGTCTACAACCAACTGAGTCACCACCTTGTTAAGAATAACTTTCTGGACCCCCTTCAATCTGGATTTCGCCCTCAACACTCCACAGAAACTGCCCTTCTTAAACTCACAAATGACCTACTAACCGCAAAAACCAATGGACACTACTCTGTACTACTACTCCTGGACCTTTCGGCTGCCTTTGATGCTGTCGACCCCTCCTCCTCAAAAAATTCTACTCCCTCGGTCTCCGTGACTGTGCTTTTCAGTGGCTCTCGTCCTACCTATCCCATTGCACCTTCAGTGAAACGTAAAATTCTACCTCCTCCTCTCCTCTTCCTCTGTTGGGGTCCCCCAAGGTTCTGTTCTTGGACCTCTCTTATTTTCAATATACACCTCTTCCCTGGGCCGGCTCAATATCATTTCTACGCTGACGACACCCAAATCTACCTCTCCACCCCCCAACTCACTCTATCTGTCTCCTCACGTATCACTAAATTATTAACAAACATATCTGCCTGGATGTCACACCACTTCCTCAAACTCAACTTGTCCAAAACCGAACTCATAATATTAACTCCCCCACGTGCTGTTTCCCCCCGACTTCTCTGTCGAGCAAATGGCACAACCATCCACCCATCCCCACATGTTAGGGTGCTTGGTGTTATCCTGGATTCTGAACTCTCCTTTTGGCCCCACATCCAATCACTTTCTAAGGCTTGCCGCCTCAATCTCCGCAACATCTCTAAAATACGTCCCTTCCTAACCAATGAAACCACAAAGCTCCTGATTCACTCCCTGGTCATCTCTTGCCTCCACTACCCTCCTCACTGGCCTACCTTTAAATAGACTACCCCCCCCCCTCCAGTCTATCATGAATGCTGCTGCCAGACTCATCCACCTTACAAACCGTTCAGCATCTGCCACCCCTCTCTGCCATTCCCTCCATTGCCTGCCACTCACCCAACGAATTAAATTCAAAATACTAATAACTTACAAAGTCATCCACAACTCTACTCCCAGCTACATCACCAGCCTAGTCTCAAAATACCAATCTAACTGCCCTCTTCGCTCCTCCCAAGACCTCCTGCTCTCCAGCTCCCTCATCACCTCCTCTCATACTCGCCTCCAAGACTTCTCCCGAGCCTCTCCAATCCTCTGGAACTCCCTACCCCAATCTGTCAGACTGTCCCCAAATCTATCCACCTGCAGGCCATCCCTGAAAACTTTTCTCTTCAGGGAAGCCTATCCCGCCACCACCTAACAACTACACTCCTTATTTTCTCAATCAGCTCATCCACCACAGTTATTGCCCTTTCATATCATTTAACCCTCCCTCCTAGATTGTAAGCTCTAACGAGCAGGGCCCTCTGATTCCTCCTGTATTGAATTGTATTGTAATTGTACTGTCTGCCTAATATTGTAAAGCGCTGCGCAAACTGTCAGCACTATATTAATCCTGTATAATAATAATTTTGGACTGTCTTTATTAACCTCTGCACACCTAAGGGTAAAACAAATCTTAATGCCCAAGCACAATATTGCAACTTGACTTGTATTAAGTAAAACTGTACATACAGTGGGGGTAATAATTATGTGACCCCCTGCAGATATTGTAAGTTTGCCCACTAACAAAGAAATGAAGGGTCTATAATTTTTATCATAGGCGTATTTTAAATGATAGAGACAGAATATCAACCAAAATCCAGAATAAAAAACACATGATACAAATTTTATAAACTGAGTTGCAATTCAGTGAGTAAAATAAGTATTTTATCCCCTACCAACCAATAATAATGCTGGCTCCCACAGACTGGCTAAAGCATGTGCTCATGTAGTACACAGATTAATCCTGTCAATTTAAGAAGGTGCTCCTAATGACAACTCATTATGTATATAAAAGTCACCTGTCCACAGAATCTCTTCCATTCAAACCAACCATCACGGCCAAGACCAAACAGCTGTCAAAGGAACATCAGCGACAAGACTGTAGACCTACACAAGGCACAATGGAATGGGCTACAGGACCAGCAAGAAGCTTGGTGAGAAGGAGAAGATTATTCGCAAATGGAAGAAATACAAAATAACCATCAATCGCCCTTGGTCTGGAGCTCCATGCAAGTGTTTGCCTCGTGGGGTAAGGATGATCATGAGAAAAGTGAGGGATCAGCACAGAACTACACAGGAGGAGCTTGTGAATGATCTAAAGGCAGTTGGGACCACAGTCACCAAACAAACCATTGGTAACACAATAAGCTGCCATGGATTGAAATCCTGCAGCACCCGCAAAGTCCCCTCCTCAAGAAGGCACATGTACAGGCCCATCTGAAGTTTGCCAGTGAGCACCTAAATGATTCAGAGAACGATTGGGAAAAAGTGCTGTGGTGAGATGAGACAAAAATTGAGCTCTTTAGCATGAACTCAACTTGCCGTGTTTGGAGGAATGCCACATTGAGGGGACAATGGACAGGGCCACGTATTGTAAAATCTTGGATGAGAACATTCTTCCCTCAGCCAGAACACTAAAGATGGGACGTGGATGGGTCTTTCAGCATGACAATGATCCAAAACATACCACCAAGGCAACAAAGGATTAGCTCAAGAAGAAACACTTAAGGTCATGGAATGGCCTAGCCAGTCTCCAGAGCTTAATCCTATGGAAAATTTATGGAGGGAGCTGAAACTTTGATTTGCCAAGTGACAGCCAAGAAACCTTAAAGAGGAAGTAAACTCTGGTGGAGTTTATTCCTCTGTTACCCTGCAATGTAAAAGCATAATGGGCTAGTATGCATCGCATAGTAGCCCATTATGTGTCACCTGCATTGGAAGCCAGCATTGCCCCCACTCCAGGCCAGGCCCATCTTCTGCCCCTCTTCCTTCCGGGGCCGCGATCTCCGGCTCTGTGCCTTGCCAGAGTGGCTTGATGTCACTCCCGCGCATGAGCTGCCAGTCACGGCGTGATCGCAGTGAAGGAACTGCACAGAGGCCATTTCTTCACTGCGCATGTGCCCGGTGACATGGGCACATCGCAGTCCACTGCATATCTCCTAAACCGTGCAGGTTTGGGAGATATGCAGGGATTCTACTGGTAAGCCTTATTATAGGCTTACTTGTAGGTTAAAGTGGTTGTCACATGTTGACAACCACTTTAAAAGAGAAGTATGGGTTTCTGTTTTTTTTTTTCATACTTACCTAGGTGGATGCAGCATTGGTCCGATGCTGCATCTGTCCCCCGGCACATCTACACTGCTGAGAACCGAGTGATTGAACACTGCCGATGGCTCGGTTCTCACAGCTCCATGAGCAGAGAGCTGCTGACTGTCAGTCACAGCTCTTTGATTTGCCCCTTCCTTGCTCACTGGAGTGCTGAACTGTGGAGGGGACGGGAGCGGCCGGCTCAGGCTCTCAGCAGATCGCTGAGAGGCTGAGCCAGGTGTCGGTCCAGAGATCTGGCGGATCCCGACTCCATGATCGTGATGACGCAGAGCCTCGACCGACACCATGATGTCAGCAGAGAGCAGACTTCAGCCCACTCTCTGCTGAAAACGGGTCACAGGAGTGCAAAACAAACTGCACTCCTGTGATCCACAGGAGAAGTACAGCCAAGCAAGCTTTGGCTGTACTTCTCCTTTAAGGATTTAGAGAAGATCTGTAAAGAAGAGCGGACCAAAATCCCTCTTGAGATCCTTGCAAACCTGGTGACCAACTACAAAAAACATCTTACCTCTGTGCTTGCCAACAAGTGTTTCTCCACCAATTACTAAGTCATGTCTTCCTTGGGGATCAAATACTTATTTTACTCACTGAACTGCAACTCAATTTATAACATTTGTATCATGTTTTTTTTTCTGGATTTTTGGTTGATACTTGGTCTCTATCATTCAAAATACACCTATGATAAAAATTATAGACCCTTCATTTCTTTGTAAGTGGGCAAACTTACAAAATCTGCAGGGGATCAAATAATTATTTTTCCCACTGTATAATCACAACTACTTTGTGCATCCAGGTGGATTATACCTTTTTTTTTTTTTTTTTTTTTTTTCAGGAAAAATTGGGCTTTCATTTCACAGTAAATAGTTATGAATACAGTGCCTTGAAAAAGTATTCATACCCCTTGAAATTTTTGTAACATTTTGTTATCTTACAACCAAAACAGTAAATGTATTTTATTGGGATTTTATGTGGTAGACTAACACAAAGTGGCACAAAATTGTGAAGTGGAAGGAAAATGATAAATGGGTTTAAATTTTTTTGGGCCATTCTAACACATGAATATGCTTTGATCTAAACCATTCCATTGTAGCTCTGGCGGTATGTTAACTCTCGTAAGGCCCATTGTAACTCTGGAGCTGGAGGAGCTGCAGAGATCCACAGCTCATGTAGGAGAATCTGTCCACAGGACAACTATTAGTCATGCTCTCTACAAATCTGGCCTTTATGGAAAAGTGGCAAGAAGAAAGCCATTGTTGAAAGAAAGCCATAAAACGTCCTGTTTGTAGTTTGTGAGGAGCCATGTGGGGGACACAGCAAACATGTGGAAGAAGGTGCTCTGGTAAGAGGAGACCAAAACTGAACTTGGCCTAAAAGTAAAACGCTATGTGTGGCAGAAAACTAACACTGCACATCACCCTGAAAACACCATCCCCACTGTGAAACGTGGTGGTGGCAGCATCATGTTGTGGGGATGCTTTTCTTCAGCAGGGACATGGAAGCTGATCAGAGTTGATGGGAAGATGGATGGAGCCAAATACAGGGC
This sequence comes from Glandirana rugosa, assembly GCA_018402905.1. Classification (NCBI taxonomy): domain Eukaryota; kingdom Metazoa; phylum Chordata; class Amphibia; order Anura; family Ranidae; genus Glandirana; species Glandirana rugosa. Next base: position 619,664 of record BLSH010130338.1, on the reverse strand, counting down.
AATCTTAGAAGAAAACCTGTTTGAGTCTGCAAAAGACTTGAGACCGGGGCAGAGGTTCACCTTCCAGCAGGACAATGACCCTAAACAAACAGCCAGAGCTACAATGAAATGGTTAGATCAAAGCATATTCATATGTTAGAATGGCCCAGTCAAAGTCCAGGCCTATATCCAATTGAGAATCTGAGGCAAGAGCTTGAGCTATTTTGCAAAAAAAAAAACGGGCAAAAATGTTACTATGCACGCCACGCTTTTCAGATATTTATTTGTAAAAAATTTTTTACAAAAACATTTATAATTTTCCTTCCACTTCACAATTATGTGCCACTTTGTGTTGGTCTATCACATAAAATCCCAATGAAATACATTTACGTTTTTGGTTGTAACATGACAAATGTGGAAAATTTCAAGTGGTATGAATAATTTTTCAAGGCACTGTACCCCAAACACACTGCTACTGAATTAAAAAAAAAAAAAATCCTGCCCAGTATATACTGACCCTGACCTTTGACCCAAACACTAACCCTGACACTGACCTAGATCAAACCTTGATCTAGGTATTTTTTCTTTATTTTTTATAGTATATATTTTTTTTCTCTTTCTCTTCAAGGAGAGAGAAGGATACGTTCCATCTTTCCTCTCCATTCAGAGAGAAGAGAAACACAGGGGCGGGCTTCACAGTGACTGATCACTATGGTAGCCAATCAGAGGCTATCACAGCAATCAGGTAACTGAGAATCAGGAGTACCGGGGTCCAATCATTGCTACAGGGCTCTCAGTGAGACCTCGGCCTCTGTGCTGGGAGCGTGCTGTGTGGCGCACTCCCAGCACAAAGGGGGATGTGCATATATGCGGGCCCGAGGAAAAAAAAGCCCAGTGCAATGGGGCCACATATATGTGTTACGTCGGCATCAAGGAGCCCTCATTTGATTCCCATTGACATTTTGTAGAGAAATTTTGAAACAGGCAGTTCAAACATAGAAACGCACAAACATCTTGCAACTGAAGGAAATTTGCATGGAGAAATGGTCAAAATATTTTAGAGACTCGTGAGCAGCTATACAAAATGCCTATTAGAAGAAATTTCTGCTACAGGGGGCAATAACATCTTTTGATGCAAAAGGTATACTTACTTTATACTTCTGCAGTCCACTTTTACATCTATGGATATTACCTGATCAAGTATGTTAAAATAGTCAAAAATTTCCACAAAGCATATTTCATTTTTCAAATGCCTGTACGAATCCCCCAAGTTGGTTATTATGGAGAACCAGAGTCAATATTTGAAGATTTTCCCGGCAAGTCCTGAAATGCTATAAATAACAAGCAAAGACCTCAGTTGTGTTAGTGTTTCTAGAGGTGAGTCCCTCTGAGCTTCATTGACACCATACCATAGAAATGCTTAGATGTAAGGTAAGAGAAAAAAAAAAGGTGCTTCAGTCACAACTTTTAGGGAAGAAAGGTGATTTGGCGGCTATAACCTGTAGAAAGAATAATGTGAGGCTTGTCATCCACTTTCAATACTCAGAAAATGAAAAAAGAAAAACAGCAGACTTTACTGGTACCAGGGAAACTACAACAGTTAAAAATACCAATGCGTTATTGAATGATAAAATTACAGATAAAAATACCATGGGATGGCATATCCCTAATATAGAGTTACATCTCTGATATTGGCGTAATGTAATGTGGATAATTCAACACATCATAACTTCATAACATAGTTGTCCAAGAAAAGGTTGTCGCCCCTGTTTTTGATCCAGCTGCCTGATAGAAACTGTAGCTTCCGGGTAGACTCTGATGGCTCTGGCCATGTCCATTTGGTTGCTTTGGAGTAGAGCAGTGGTTCTCAACTCCAGTCCTCGGGACCCACTAACAGGCCAGGTTTGCAGGATAACTGAAATACATCACAGGTGATATTTGCTGCTCAGTAATTGCAGTATTCTAGTCTGCATCTCCCCAAGGTAAAACTTAAAATCTGGCCTGTTAGTGGGTCCTGAGGACCGGAGTTGAGAACCACTGGAGTAGAGGAACATGAAGGACTAAAGTCTTCAATTAGGTGGAAGGCTGACATAATAGCATTTTTTTGAAGGTTGATTACCCTACCAAAAGCCAGAGGTAGCCAAACAGTCCAGTGGATGTTTGTAGATAGCTGGCTGGGAGATTAATCCTTCAGAAGAAGGTCATCTAAATACCCTGTGATGTGAGGGCAAGAAGGGGTGGGAGCAGATGATCAGTCAAATGGCAGTGCAGCCAAACTGGAAATGTCTGTCTCCTACAACCCCAATTCCAAAAAAGTTTGGATGCTGTGTAAAATCTACATAAAACTAGAATGCAATGATTTACAAATCTCATAAACCCATATTTTATTCCCAACAGAAAATAGTAAACATATCAAATGTTTAAACTGAGAAAATGTACCATTTTAAGAAAAAAATAACATGTTTCTAAAATGATGGCCGCAATAAATTCGGGACATGGTAACAAAAAGCTGGCAAAGTACACAGAAGAGCTGGAGGAACATTTTGCATCCAGTTAGGTTAATTGGCAACTGGCCACTAATATGATTGAGTATAAAAAGAGCATCTTAGAGAGTTGGAGTGTCTCAGAAGTAAAGATGGGCAGAGGTTCAACAATCTGTGAAAAATTGTGTCTAAAAATTGTCAAACAATTTCAGAATATCGTTCCTCAATGTAAATTGCAAAGACTTTAAATATATCACCATCTACATTACATAATATCAAAAGATTCAGAGAATCTGGAGAAATCTGTGTGCAAGGGATAAGGCCAAAACGCAACTTCTCTGGTGTTAATCCCTCTTGTTAATATTTTGCGCCAAATTCATGAAGCATTTGTGACACTTTTGGTTCTGACAGTGACTAGTGCACAAAATTCAGGTAGTTCTAAAATGCACCACTGTGTCACATTGAATGGGCCAAATGTAAAAGTGAAGATAACTAAGACCAACTCTCTTCTAGCGTACAGAGAAGCACTGTCTCAGGCAGATTTTGCAAGTGTGTCTCGCATGCATTGTAAAGGTGGCGCAGCACGAACCAAATACAAGTACAAGTTCTAGACAGGTACAGTATATGAATTTGGCGCATTCTTCACCACTTTTAGAATGCATGAGAGACACTTTAGCAAAATCTTCCTGCGCCAGTTTTTATGAATTCCAGAGAATATTAAAAACCCATGATCTTCAGGCCCTCAAACAGCACTGCATTAAATCAGGCTTGATTCTGTGATGAACATCCAGTAAACATCTGTAAACACAGTTTGCCATGCAATTAAAAAATGCAAGTTGAAGTGGAACTTTACCCATAACAACTTGATAAAAATAATGTATTTTAGCAAGAAACATACATTACACATTATTAATTATGCTACCAAAATTAATGTGTGCCATAAATTGCCTTGTTCCTGTTTTTGCTTGCTGCCATTCTACTGAAGCCCAGAGTCCCTGAACAGCAGTAAATCTTCAGGCTGTCAGCAGATCGGTTTCTACAAATTTGGCACAGTGTCTAAAAAGAGAGAGCAACTGAGCATGTGCAGAGTAGAGTGAGGCCATGTATTACTGGATTTTAAACAGTATAGGCACTATTTTTTAATGTTTTGGGCCAAAGAATATTTAAAATGGTTTGTTGCAAAGTGGAAAACTGTTCTGTGGTCAAACTAATCAAAAATTGACATTCCTTTTGGCAACCACTGTTTTTTTCCAGGCTAAAGAGGAGAGGGACCTTCGGGCTTGTTGTCAGCACTAAGTTAAGAAGCTTGCATCTCTGATGGTATAGGGGTGCATTAGTGCGTATGGAATGGGCAGCTTGCACATCTGGAAAGGCTCCATCAAAAGAGGTTGTCAACCTGTGACAACCACTTTAACCTAGAGGTTAGCCTAGAATAAGGCTTACCTGTAGGTGCACTGCATAAACCTGCACGGTTCAGGAGATATGCAGTGTTTCGCATGTGCCGACCTCATGTCCCCACATGTGCCTCCGTGTCGGCCTCCGTGCCATTTCTCCACTGACCCTGTGCTGACATGACGCGCATGCATCACAGAGCCGGAGTCGTGGCCCGGTAAGGAAGAGGGGCAGAAGATGAACGCGGCCTGGAGCGGGGACATGGCTGGACGCCGCAGGCTTCGTTTGCAGGTAAGTGGCACATAATGGACTACTATGTGATGCATAGTAGCCCATTATGCTTCTACTTTACAGGGTTATATTGAGGAAGTAAACCCAACCTGGGTTTACTTCCTCTTTAAAGTTATATCCAGGTTTTAGAGCATCATATGCTCTCATCCAGATGGCATCTTTTTTCAGGGAAGGCCTTGCATATTTCAGCAGGACAATGGTAAACCTCACACTGCATGTATGACAACAGCATTACTGTTGAGCAGTTAGACCCCTTTCACACAGGAGCAGTTTTCAGGCATTGTAAAGCGCCTGAAAACTGCAGCCCCAGTGTGAAAGTCCGAGTGTTTTCACACTGGGCGGTGCGCTTACAAGAAAAAAAGTCCCGCAAGCAGAATCTTTGGGGCGGTTTGCGAGTGGTGTATACACCGCTCCCAACCTGCCCCTGCCCATTGGAATGCAACCCGCCTGAAAAGCACTTCAGAAGCGCCATAACATGGACGATTTTAACCCGAAAAGCAGTGCCAATGCGCCGCTAAAATGACGGTAAAGCGCAACTAAAACTAGCGGCACTTTACTGCTGACATCCACACCACCCCAGGGTGAAAGTACCCTAAGGCTTAATGTATACGAGACACTTTTTCAACCACTCCTGAAAGATTTTTTGACAGCTAGAAACCGACGCTTAAAAACATCAGTTTAGCCGCATTTTACATGCCGTGTTTGGCCGCGTTCGCGTCTAGAAGCGTTTTTTTTTTTACATGACAAACGCCTCTAAACTAAACGCTGCTAAATGCGAGTTACTGCGTTTAGGCACGTTTACAAGCTGTTGCAGGCATTTGGCATTTGAAATGCCTGTGAACTTCCGTCTGAATTCATTTTTTTGCTTTCCAAAAAAAGCTTCTAAACCCAACTGCCTAGAAATTACTATAAACGATCCTGTGTACTTGTACTGATAAGATAACATAGAGGAGAATTCAGGGGCAGCTGGAAAAAATGCCCAACTGCTCCTAAATGTCCGTTTACCAGCAGCAGTGTGCATGAGGCCTAATAATCCTATATCAGATAAGAATGGGACAACATTCCTCTCCAGCAACTGGTGTCCTCAGTTCCCAGACATTTTCAGAGTGTTGTTAAAAGACGATGCTACATTGTGGTAAACATGGCCCTGTCCCAATCTTTTTTAAGGTGTGTTGCTGCCACCAATTTCAAAATTACCTAATTTTTTTCTTAACCAGTTGCTGACCACTTACCGCATATTTACTGTGGCAGAGTGGCTCTATTGCGCAAAATCACGTACCTGTACGTGATTTTGTTCAATAGCCACTGGGGGGTGCGTGTGCACTGCCAGAGGCGAGATCGTGCGCTGATTGGCCACAAGGGGAACCAATCAGTGGGCCCAGCGAACGCAATGTTCGCCGGACACCCTCTCCCCACAGAGGTAGAATGGCGGTCTGTCGATGTAAACTAGGCAGACCACCGTGCTATCAGGCATGGACACTGTAAGAAAGCACAAACAGGGAACACACTTAACCCTTTGATTGCCCCTCTTAACCTCTTCCCTGCCGGTATCATTCATACTGTGTCAGTGCATATTTTTAGCACTGATCACTGTAATAATGTCACTGGTTCCCAAAAAAGTATCAAAAGTGTCAGTTAGGTGTCTGATCTGTCCGCTGCATTGTCGCAGTCCCGTTAAAAATCACTGATCGCCACCATTACAAGGAAAAGAAAATAAATAAATAAAAATGGCATAAATGTATCTGCTATTTTGTAAACGCTATTACTTTTGCACAAACCAATCAGTATATGCTTATTGGGATTTTTTTTTACCAAAAATATGTAGAATACATATTGGCCTAAATTGAGGAAGAAATTGTATTTCCTGACAGACTCAATGGCAGCCTACGTGTGGGTTAACCCCACCTCCTCTCCAATGCTATTGGACCCCTAATCCCATAAATGTGAGCCCTCGGCTAGAGACCGCGTTCCTTTTTTGTCCTACTCCTTGGATTATGGTTTGGAATGATCAAGGGAGTCGGGCATCCGGTGACGCGGTGCAGCCCAGGACCCAGCCACGGGCGGGTGAGTGGCTTCAGGCTCAACGAGGTCCAGTGGTGGGGACAGCCTGTGGATGCCCAGGAGTGAGACGCTTGGCAGGTGGCCGACCACCAGGTCGTACTCCATGGCAGCTGTGTTCTTTTTTTTTTCCTTTGCCTTCCGTTTCTGTCATTTCTGCCTCTGTGTTTATCTTTTTTTTTTAGGGTATCTGTTGTCCCCTGAATCCCCCGGTGGGGCCTCGGCGTTGCCAGGGCTCTGATGGCGCCTGGAACGCTCCTGCGTTCCAGGGGTGCCGCTGTGGCTGTGTCTTCCGGGTCGCGGCGGGGGTGCGCATGCGCCGGCCTCGGCTGAACCAAGGCCAGGTTTGCGCATGCGCGGTGCACTGCGGGGCCCGGCGACCGCACAGGCGCGGTACGGCGTGACCCTGAGGTGCAGGCGCGGCGCAGGTGCAGGGGGTGACGTCACAGGGCGGGGGATTCAAAGGGCCGTCAAGTCCCAGAGTCTCTGGGAAGACTCTGTGGACAGTTGTGATGGCTTCCCCACACCCTGGACCGTTGCTTCAAGGTACGCCCCAGCTGGGGAGCCCCCTTAAAGGGGCAGGGGGGTGGAATGGAGTATATAAAAAAAAAAAGAATATAATAAATATATATAATTAAAAAAAAAAGGGGGAGACTGTGGTAAAATGTCTAAGAGATTGAAAAAAAAAAGAGAAAGGGTGCTTTCTTTACATCTTGCTCTCCCCTCCCCCCAGCCTGAAACCTGTGCCTACCGGGAGGATGGACAAATCACCGCCCTCCTGCGGTCAGCCTCCTCGCACAAGGTATGTGCGGCGAAGGGCGGGAGGGTGGGGCGGGGTGGGGCGTGGAGGGCCAAGCACTCTGACTAAGCCCTGTGTGTGTTCTCTCTCTGTTTGTCAGCCCTTCCAGGTCCGGCCATCAGTATATGGCCCACCAAGCCCCTGCCAAGCCGCAACAGCATCATCACTCTTCCTCCAGGTCCAGACGTGACTCCCCGTCTGTGGATCATCATCAGAGGAGACGTTCCCATTCCTCCTCCAGGCACCGCTCCCACTGCCATGACAGCCGCTCTGATCACAGGGCCTGCTGGGGATGTCGGGCACGAGTCCCAGAGGGCAAGTCTCTGTGCGACCCCTGTTATGCCCGGGCGGTCGGGGAAAGGAATACAGAAAACCAGCAGATGGAGTCGCTGGTGAAGCGTGTAGTGCAGCAGTCCCTAAAACAATGGGGCGCACCTCACACACGGAGCCATACCACCACGTCAGGCTCAGTGGCCGACGAAGTCCCGGAGGATACGGGCTCATTCCGGCCGTATGATTCCTCGCTCAGGTCCTCAGACAGCGAGATGGAAGCGGATGACTTTCCGGGCGGCTTTGATTTCGCCCTGGTATCCCCGCTGATTAAGGCAGTTAAAGAGGCCCTCAAGTGGGATCCACGCCGCCGGCAAAGCAGAGGAAATTCTTTAAATACCTGGAAAAGGAGCGCCCCAGCTTCCCGCTCCTGGGGGAGCTGAAGGAAATTATTTTGGAAGAATGGGAGAAAACGGACAGTAAGTCGTCCATGTCGGGTAAGAGGGCAAGACTTTATCCCTTTAAGTCGGAAGACGTGAGGCATCTGGAGAACACCCCTCTGGTAGATTCAGCCCTGATGCGTCTAGCTAAGCATGTTACTCTCCCGCTCGAAGATGCGGTGTCTTTCAGGGATGGCCTGGAGAGGAAGATCGACCAGGACCTCAAGAGGGTCTACGGGCTGGCCGGGTCTGCCTGCAAGCCGGCTTTGGCCCTCGCAGCATTGTCCAAAGCAATGGAATCCTGGACGGAGAATGTGGATTCGGTGATCAGGGGTGTCTCTGAAGAGTTGCTCAGTAGCTCGACAGTTCAAGAGCTGAAGCTAGCAACAGCCTTTCTGTGGGAGGCCTTCATTGATCTTATCCGCCTCTTGGTCAGGACTATGCTGTCCTCGGCCACGGCCAGGCGGGCGTTGTGGTTACGCCCCTGGTGTGCTGACCCGGTGTCCAAGCAAGCTTGGTGCAGGATCCCCTTTGAGGGGTCCTCCCTGTTCGGCAACAAATTGGACAGTGCCATAGCCAGGGCCACAGGGGGGAAGTCTGGATTCATCTCCCAGGATAGGCGTCTATTTGGCCAGAAGAGACCGCAACGCAGGAGAAGAAGTACAGAGCGATCAAGGGAAGCACGCTCTTACAAGCCAGGCAGAGACTTTAGGAGGAACTGGCGAAGAGGGCAGACCGGGCAGGAGTCTGGCAAGGGGCAGGCGTCTGGGCCCCGGGATGGCGCCAAGTCCTTTTGAGATTGGGCCCGTCCAGGCACGTCGGGTGGGGGCGCATCTGCGCCACTTCCGTCACGTCTGGGCGGCCTCGATCTCGGACCGCTGGACCATCGAGACGGTGTCAAGAGGTCACACTTGGTCCTTCATCGCCACCCCCCCCCGCAAAGGTTTGTCGCAACAGTGCTCCCACGGGCAGAAGAGAGAAGGAAGATCCTCCTGGACTATGTGGACTCGCTAATGGTTCAGGGAGCGGTTCTACCTGTCCCGAAAAACTAGGAGTTCGGGGGAGTTTACTCACCTCTTTTCCTCGTACAAAATAAAAATGGTTCCTGGCGTCCAGTGATAGACTTGACGTATCTGAACAAATTTATTCAATACGAAAAGTTCAAGATGGAGACACTATCCAAAATTCAACAAGCCGTGCAACCGGCGACTGGCTGGTCTCGGTAGACTTGAAAGATGCCTATTTTCATGTGCCGGTAGAAGAGGGGTTTGGCAGGTTCACGGTTGGACCTAGACATCTTCAGTTTACCTGTCTCCCCTTCGGTCTTTCAATGTCTCCTCGCACCTTTTCCTAGGTACTTCTGGCCGTGGTGGCGCTGATCAGGACAAGAGGGATCTGATTGTATCACTATCTCAACGATCTACTCCTGCTCTCCCAGGAAAGGGAGCAATTGCTTGTCCACAGAGACCAGGTCGTCTCCACCCTGACCAAGTTTGGCTGGTTGCTAAACCTGGAGAAGAGTCAGCTGGAGCCAACCCAGCGCTTGATATACCTAGGGGCTCAGTTCGATACGGTGAAGTGTACGATCTCTCTGCTGGCAGAAAAAATTCCCGTCATCAGGGAGAGGGTGTCACAAGCCCTGGCATCCCCATATCTGAGGGCCTCTCACTGCCTCAAGATCATTGGCACTATGGTTGCCACAACGCCAATGGTAAAGTGGGCCCTTTGGAGGCTACGCCCCTTCCAGGCAGGATTCCTTAGCCAGTGGGACTCGAGCAACAACAGCCAGCTCATCCGCATGACTTCGGCCATGAGGGCCAGCATCCCCTGGTGGCTGCAGCGGAGGAACCTACTTACGTGCCACTCCATCTCCCCGGTCTCATGGGTTGTGGTGACCACCGACGCCAGCGGTACAGGATGGGGGGCTCACTACGGGTCGGAACTGGCACAAGGCAGGTGGGAGTCCTGCGCCCGCATGCCGGGCTCAAATGTGTTAGAGCTACGTGCGGCCTTTCAGGCGCTTCGGGCCTTCGGTCACCTTCTGAAGGGGAAAGCAGTTCTTCTCAGGATGGACAATACAACAGCAGTCTCCTATGTGAAGAGACAAGGGGGGACACGGAGCCCCACCCTACTCCGGGAAGTCGAGCCAATCCTGTCATGGGCCCAGAGGCACCTAGTGGACATTTCAGCAGTATTTGTTCCCGGAGTCCAGAATGTCCAGGCAGATTTCCTCTCAAGAGTTCGACTAGACAATACCGAGTGGTCTCTCCACAACGAGACATTCGAGTGGATCCTGTCGTTGGGAGTACAGCCGGAGGTGGACTTATTCGCCTCCCCCTGCAATTTCAAGATCAGCAGGTACTACACCCGGAATTATTGCAGCCAGGCCTGTGGGACGGACGCCCTGACAGACAAATGGGAGTTCAGCAAGGCGTATGCCTTCCCTCCGTGCCCGGTCATTATGAGGGTTCTACGGAGGCTCAGGGCAGAAACAGTCGAAGTGGTGACGGTGGCCCCGTACTGGCCGAACAGGCCGTGGTTTCCTCTGTTGACCCAGCTGAGCACCCGGGATCTGGTGCCCCTCCCCCTCAGACCGGACCTGCTATCCCAGGGGACAGTCCTACACCCCTGCCCAGCGGTTCTGAAGCTGACGGTCTGGTTCTTGAAAGGGGGAGGTTGGAAGCCCTAGGCTGCTCAGAGAATGTCATCTCCACTCTCATGAGTTCAAGAAGAACCAGTACGAACAAGGTGTATGGAAGGATCTGGGCCAAGTTTGTGCAGTTTGCGGCTGCCACAAAGAAGTCGTCCAGGGATCCGGATGTTCAGACAATCCTGGGTTTTCTACAGACAGGTCTAGACCTGGGCTTGGCGGTTGGCTCCCTGAGGGTTCAAGTCTCGGCACTGTCAGCCTTCTCCGGGTCCGCGTGGGCCTCTCACCCTCTGGTCCGGCAGTTCTTTAGAGGGGCAGCAAGGTTGAGACCTCAGAGGAGACCTAGGTTCCCCAAGTGGGATCTTCCGCTAGTGCTGGACTCGCTCTCAGCGGCAGCGGGGCCAACCTCAGTGAAGGAACTGTCCTCGAAGGCCGCCTTTCTGGTAGCGGTCATGTCGGCCAAGCGGGTCTCAGAGATTGGTTCCATTGGTCATAAAGAACCCTTCCTGTCTTTCTTCCCGGATAGGGTAGTGCTTATACCCATGCTCAAGTCAAACCCGAAGGTGACGTCAGTATTCCACGAGAATCAGGAAATCAGGAGCGGTGCACCCGGGAGATGTGGGCAAACCTCCTTTTGACGCTCAGAGTATCTTTTTCTGCTACACTCTGGAAAGAACAGAGGAGAACGGGCCTCGTCCAGGACGATTGCGGCTTGGATCGTCCAGGCGATCCAGCAGGCATATAGGGCGAAGGGGGTGGCTCCTCCGGAGGCGGTGACTGCTCATTCCACCAGAGGATTGGCGACATCCTGGGCAGCCACTCGCCATGTGGCTCCAGAAGTTATTTGCAGGGTGGCATCATGGGCCTCCATCAATACATTTATGTCGCATTACTGTGTCGAACCGGCTTCTTTGTCCTCTGTGAACTTTGGTCGTAGTGTCTTGTCAGTTGACGGGGCAAATTAACATTTCTTGTGTGCAAAGCATACCCTCCCATGTGGTTTGGCTAGTTATATCCCACACGTAGGCTACCATGGAGTCTGTCAGGAAAACTGAAAATGTCCTGTCAAATACTTACTGTAATTTTCCTTTCCTGGTGGACTCCATGGCACACGGAGTCCCCACCCGTGAATTAAGGAGTAGGCTAGTTACAGAACGTGGTCTCTAGCCGAGGGCTCACATTTATGGGATTAGGGGTCCTATAGCATTGGAGAGGAGGCGGGGTTAACCCACACATAGGCTGCCATGGAGTCCATCAGGAAAGGAGAATTACGGTAAGTATTTGACAGGAAATTTTCAGTTTTTTTACATTTATTTATTGGATATGTTTTATAGCAGAAAGTAAAACAATAGTTTTTCTTTTCAAAATGGTTGCTCTTTTTTTGTTTATAGCACAAAAAATAATAACAGCAGATGTGATCAAATACCACCAAAAGAGAGCTTTATTTGTGGGGAAAAAAAGGACATCAATTTTTTTTGGGTACAGTGTTGCACAACCGTGCAATTGTCAGTTAAAGTAACACAGTGCTCTATCAGCCCCTTAATTTAGAACCCCTTATAGCCCTAGTCAAAAACAAAGTAACACAGTGCTGTATCACAAAAAATGGCCTGGTCAGGAAGGGGGTAAAACCTTCCGGGGCTGAAGTGGTTAAAATTGTACATTTGTGGTAAAATTATACATTATGAATAAAATATGGGTTTAGGAGATGTTCAAATCATTGTATTCTGTTTTTATAGAGATTTTACAAAGCATCCCAACTTTTTTAGAATTGAGGTTGTACCGCAAAATGCAGAAAGTACTGATGAGGTGAGTAAATGGGAACATGAAGACAGGCATCTTGGATGTCTATTCCCCTTGCCTTAGAGAGGCAATAACTAACCTTACCTAGAAAGTAGTCAGGTTGGGCAGAGTGTTGAGCTGCTCTGTATTTTGAGGCGGTAGAAGCCCCTCAGGCAGGGTTCACACTATTGCGAATTGGATGTGGTTTTCTCCACATCCATTCCCATGTCAGGAGATTGTGACCAGCTCTCTATGGAGCCAGTTCACACATCTCCAGAGCGAATTGCACAGGAGTCTTGTGCATCTTCTGGTCCATTTCGGGTCTGAATTCAGCCAAAAATTCAGACCAAAGTCGGACCTGAAACGGTGAACAGGGACGCACCGGACTCCTGCAGTGAGCCGCTCCATACGGCAGTGTGAACCCAGTCTAAAAGGAAAAGACTTTTGAACCTTGCGCTGTGGAAGAAGGACCTTTCCTCCTGTGACATCTTCGATGAATGTCAAGTACCTCATCAAAGAGATATCCTCCTTCAAGGGGTATACTGTACGTTTAAGGCGTCTTACAGGCAGCTTCAGCTGACCAAGTTTTGAGCCACAAGATTCTGTGTATCTTAATAGAAATCAGAGCCATTCTGGAGATTTGTGTCATGACTTGTTCTAGGGCATCCTCAAAGAGAGCAAGCACAAGGTAATTTCTGTGCTTTGTTGTCTGAGGAATTGTAATAGTTGCATAAAAATCTGCCGTAGCCAGATAGGCTACTTGTAACGTGCCTGAAACAGAACTAGAAGTGGAGGCAGAGACTGGGGATGAAATAGGGTCCCGCTGTGGTGCAAGAGAAGCATTATCACTCTGAGTGTTTTGAGTTTTTTGCAGGCCTTCAGCAGAGCAAATATTTGCCTGAGCTTTTAGTGTGGTCTCTTCCACATGGTTTCTGCCATTACAATCAGTGAGGATGATCCCCTGTGGAGTACTTACAGAGTAGGGTGTGGAAATGGAGTAAGTATTCAGAGGAAAATGTAGCAACCCAGAGGCAACTGTCCTGTAGTGAAGTCCTTGTATAAAAAGGGTGGAAGGAAGAGCCTGAGTACTTTATAAAGGGCTCTAGGTGGAAGTGGCAATAAAGTGTGTGACCTGTGATGTGATGTAACACCTGCTCAGCCACCTGAAACTAAGCTGTTTAGTGCCAAGTTTGAAATGTTTAACACTTCAGGATCTGGGTTCCAAGGGCATGGACCACAGCTCTGGACCTGTATAGCATCCTGCAACTACACGTGTTGCAGCGACAAGGTGGGTGCCCATGCAAGATCCACTGCCTGAACCAACATTACAGGTGGTCCTCATGGAGTGGGGTCCTGATATGGCTCCCAAGATTTTACTGAGGTTGCACTGCCTCTATTGTTGTATTAGAAGACAGGTAACAGTTGACTATGAGTTAAGCAATGAGTGATTTCTCCAAAGGGGAGAAGAGGTCCATTACCTTAGGATACTAGGAAAGCTTCACCAGTGTCTAATCACCTATAACAGTGTCCAAACTGCGGCCCGGGGGCCAGATGTAGCCCGTTGCTTGTCTTTATCTGGGCCTTGTGGCACGATTCCACCAACTGACACCAATGATAGAGCGTGATCCCTCCCTACTGACACTGTCAATGGGGCACTATTCCTCCCATTGAAACCAATGATGGTGCACTGATGTGGGGGCTAGGGTTGCCACATCATCCCTTTAATCCAGGACACATATGAATTACACAGGTTCTGAGGCTAATTTAATGCAGATGAGGCACCAAGTGAGTTTAATTAACACCTTAATCAGCCTCAGAACCTGTGTAATTCATATGTGTCCGGGATTAAAGGGATGATGTGGCAACCCTAGTGGGGGCATATTCTACTCCCACTGGCCACAGCCCCCCCCAAAGCCTAAAGAACAGTACACCAGTCCCTTGCTTACAACGTTTGAAAACCCCTGACCTAAAAAGGTACTAACCTATATCCCATGAATATCAAGCTTGTGTCCTGTACTATACAATTAGGATAAAGCAGAACTCAAAGAATTACTTAACATGTTTATAGAACTATTCAATGTTCAAACCCTACACTTTTATTTTACTAGTATCATACTTGTGAAAAACAACCCATGGAGATGTTGTCAATACAGTCTTAAGCCTCGTACACATGATGAGAATATCAGACGAATGAACGTCTGTTTTTTTTTAATTTGTTTTTTTGCATGCTGGTCTCATATCGAAAGTGAAGAGGTTACTAAAGCTAAAATTCTCATACGACAGAATACAACTTCGTAAGTGATGTAAATGTGTTGTATTGTAATGTATTCTTTCGTTTATGAGCATGCGTGGTCTTGGTCTTCCGATTTTTTTCAGACTAATACTGTACTGATTAAATGAAAATTGTTCTTTCTGGTATCATAAGAGAAGCATTTTCATGTTTGTCCCTTCTGATAATTTTGCATGAACTATTGTGATCGGCTCTCGAAAGCTTTGTACCAACGATCATATTATCAGACGATCACTTTGAAAGTGGTATTTTTCATCCAATTTTCTGATCGTGTGTATTAGGCATTACCATTGTGGTTCCTGTCACTTGTGGTCAGTTTGCAGAACTGTTTATAGAGGCGGAATGAGGCAGAATAATGGTTGTTTGAAGCAACCTTTTTGAAGTTCACAGATCATTAACCACTTTAATTAGTCAATGAGTGAGGAGTGTAGCTGAAAACAGCTGAGCAGTAATTAGAGAAAATGAGAGCAGGCCAGGCCCTCCAGCTGAGCAGAAGAGACCTAGACAACACTGTTACAAATCCTGCTATAGAGGACTATTTGGGGTGCACTCTTTAGTTATGTTTTTGCTCCAAAAGAAATCAGACAAGAACAAATTGGAAACAAAAATGAGAAAGAAACAGGATTTATTTGTATATATCAGAGGATCATAAAGAGTTACATCAACCAAACTACTGCGCAGACTGAGTGACACGCAGTGTACACACAGAAACAAGAGGAGAGGCATCTGAACCCACATCTGCAGAGCCTCACTGCACATACCCTGCACTCACCAAACTGGCATTCTAGGCGCATTGATTCTGCTGCACACTGGCAGACGTCACTGTGTACTCACTAAATCACACTTGCAAAACACAGGTACACATCAACATTCATCAGCACTCATACTGAATAGCAATCATTTTATACTATTGCTCACACTGCACTTTATTAATCTTTGTCTGGCAAATGTCATATCCTCCCTTTCATTTTCTTAGTACATTATAGCAGAATGAAAGGAAGGCTCTGGTTGATACAGGTGACAATTCTAGCTCTTCTTTCAGACACTGATAAATAAAGCCTACAGATCTCTGAAGTAATGAAGGACAAATATCCATAGAGATTATTCATTCATGTAGAAGTTCATACACACATAAAAGAATCAAATCCACATTGACATGTTTATGGACACTCTCATCCATTATTTTATCACTACACCCAGTGTATATATTGTTACCATTTTTCGATATAATCTCTTATGCTGTGAGAGTTTATGAAATGTATACTTCTGAATACTGTTCAGGCTGATTATGAGCGCCAGAGAAATAGGTTTTCCCATTCGTTTTCAGTAGTTATTTTCTAAATTGATCCAGTTTTTCATCAACCATTCCCACAACATCTCATATAAAATTTAAAAGCGTACGTCAAGGGAAAAAAAAAAAAACATATGCACAACATCTCTGCAATACATGAACATTTCTCCGTGCTTTATATCTTTACAGACCCTGCAAATACAGAAAAATACCTGTTAATCTGCCAGAAATGCACTCTGCTTCTATGAGTATTTATAAAAATCTTGTTGTGTGAAAAACTTAGCAATCGCACAAACTGTGGTGAATAAACTGATGTTTGTGATATGTGAAATATTTTCTATGCATTTCCTAGAATTGCATCAAGTGGCCACAATGAGGTATTTTCCTGAAATACCACAATCAGGAAAATGCCACATTATGGCCACTAAATGTAGTTGAACATTATAGGGAAAACAAAGAAATTTACATTTGACAAACATTACAGGGATTATACGAATACTGAGCATAATACTTATATCTACAGCCAAAAGTTTTTTTAGTTTTGGATTAAGACCGTCTAATTGTCCATAAAAAGACATAAACGTCCCAGACATTTCTATATTTCGTGCCTCTTTACAAGTACATAACGTCTCTACAACACGTATACAAAAAAAAAAAAA
>BLSH010130338.1:580808-602422 GCA_018402905.1 Glandirana rugosa | reverse complement strand
AGGGGCCAATTTATAAAGACCGCAGCAAGGCTACAGATTTTTCTTACCACCAATTAGGTTTTCAACATTGAGTTGAGTTGAGTTGAGTTGAGTATAACTGGTCACTACAGATAACTGCTTTATCTGTGCTTCAGTAAGGTCAAATTAATATTAAGTAAAAATAAAATTCTCTCTCTCGCAATTTAATTACACTTTATTTCATAATTCACATTGTATATCAGGTTGTACAAATAACCCTTTAATCCTAGTGTAACATCACATTTAGGACATCCTAGATAGGGATAACAAACATTTACGGGCTTATGCTGAAGATGTCTGAAGGCTGAGCTTTTATTTGTTATCCACAGGCAACAGATTTTCTATTTTACTCTTACAAACTGCACTAGAAACATGGAAGACAGTGTTTGACTAGTGCATTTGAAAACAAGATCTGCTTTTCTTTCAGATATTTTGATTATGACTCGATCTATGCTATACAATTTTAACAGAAATGGAAGTAATATTCAGACCTGTTCCTCTAGAATAAAAATGTAATTATAAAAATTATAAAAGAGCAGTAACTAAACCTGCCATTCTAAATGGATCACCAATACACTGAACTATTATTTCATACAATTGTATAAACAACATATAATAAGTCAGTTTTAAAACGGTACCCTCTTGTATACAAGCATTAAACTCATTCCAAGTCTTTCACAAAAATTGATATTTTTTTTAAGTTCTGGTTGGATAGTTCAGGCAAATTATGAACTTCTCTTTTGGTTCTACAGAGTCTGTTTGAGAGGCCAAATAATACATGGATACAGAGGCTAACCATGCTCATCCACTATTGAAATCTAACATAACAGATCAAGAACGGTGGAGAGTTAATAAGAGGGGAGATGACACACCGTGTTACTTATGAAGCAACAGCTGGTACTGAGATGTTCCAAAAGTCTGTTTTTATGGAGGCATTTCATATGTAAAACACAGAACACCTATGTAAATGTTACATCAATGTCACAGGCACTAAAAACAATTTTTTTACTGCTGATTATCATGTTAAAAATAGCTGTAGTCATTAGAATCCTGCATGTGTCCAGTTATCAATGCTGTTGTCTATTCTTCTGCTTTTTGGAAACATTATACTGGTGGGCTGTCATCCCCAAAATCAATCATATACACTGTGTGTACAGTTATTAGTCAAGTGAGTATTTTGATCAAATCATCATTTGTATGCATATTGTCCAACTCCAAGCTGTATAAACTTGAATGTTTATTGGATTTAAGCATATCAGGTTATGTGTATTTGTGTAATGAGGGAGGGTGTGGCCTAAGGTGATCAATACCCTATATCAAGGTGTGTATAATTGTTAGGCAGCTCCTTTTCCTCAGGCAATATGGGCAAAAAAGAGATTTGACTCTGAAAAGTCAAAAATTGTAAAAATAAATCTTTCAGAGAGATGCAGCACTCTTGAAATTGCTAAGATATTTGGACGTGATCACAGAACCATCAAACGTTTTGATGCAAATAGTCAACAGGGTCACAAGAAACGCGTCCAGAAAAAAAAGACGCAAATGAACTGCCAAAGATTTGAGAAGAAACAAGCGTGAAGCTACCAGGAACCCATTATCCTACAGTGCGGTCATATTCCAGAACTGCAACCTACCTGGAGTGCCCAGAAGTACAAAGGTTTTCTGTGCTCAGAAACATGGCCAAGGTAAGTAAGGCTGAACCCCAACCACCACTGATAAAGACACAAAGTTGAAACGTCAAGAAATATCTTAAGACAGATTTTTAAAAGGTTTTATGAACTGATGAGATGAGAGTGACTCTTGACAGATCAGATGGACGGGCCTGTGGATCAATAATGGGCACAAAGCTCCACTTCGAATCAGACCCTAGCAAGGTGGAGGTGGGGTACTGGTATGGGCTGGTATTATTCAAGGTGAGCTAGTTGGACCTTTTTGGCCAGTTTTTAGAAGACACGGTCTTCAAGCAATGGTACAGGGAAAAGTCTGCATCTTTCAAGAAAACCATGATATTTATGCAGGACATAGCTCCATTGCATGAATCGCAAGTACCCCACTATGTGGCTAGACAGTAAAGGACTTAAAGATGAAATAATGACATACCCCCCCCTTCCTCACCTGACCTAAACCCTATTGAGAACACGTGGGCCTTCTTAAACTGGAGATTAACGGTGCAGGAAAACAGTAACCTCTCTGAACAGCTGCTGCACAAAAAGAAAAGGTCATTGTCAACAGATCAAGAAACTGACAGACTCCATGGCTTATGACGGTTATTGAAAAGAAAGTTGGTTATATTTGTCACTGTTTTTTTTTTTTTTTAATGTCAGAAATGTGTTTGTAAATTTTTCATTTTGTTGCCTAATAATTCTGCACTCTAATAGTTGCCCAATAATCGTACAAACAGATATTCTCCTAAGAAAGCCAAAACCTCACTTGAAAATGAAATGAATCATCAAAAATAAAACTTGCCTAATAATTGTGTACATGAAATAGTCATTGCCCAAACCTGCCAATTCATCTGCCTGCTTTTGTTTTTCTCTGGTGCCACAGGTGACTGCATTCACCTACCCTACAAGAATTAACATGCATGCTCAGTCAATCGTACAATACAAAGATTTTTTTGTTGTTAGTTGGATTGTGCCAGCCATTCCAACCATTGTCTAATGCCTCTAGACCGCTCTCTATTCACATTAATACTTTTTTTAATTATAAACACTTAGCCAACGCTTTGCTGCTATGGGCCATTGAGCTCTGACAGCCCCCCAGGTTCCTTCAAGCCCACCACTTCCCTGAATGACAATCCCAGATTTCAACCCACAACATAAAAAGCTATCAATAAATGCTGTATTACATGCTGTTCATACTCACTCAGTCACTATGAGATTTGTTTTCTGTATTCTGCAAAAAACCTGGTTGATCCTGCTGCTCTCTCTCCACCTTTTGTTCATGTCCCCAATTCAGCCAGGGATTTTGCAGCTGTCGCAACTCTGCACATGCTCAGTTTTCAGTGAGTTTCTATGCTGAGCATTTCCTCCCTATAAAATCTGAGCAGCCCATGTGACTATAGAGTCACACATGTGGGTGTATAGACAGTGGTAAATGACAGCCCACTCCCTCCCTCCTCCTCCATGCCCACTAACCAGCTAAACACAATAGGGGTGGGATATTACATAGTTTCATAGTCTGTTGAAAGTAAGATCTAGTTTAACCAATTAAATTAATTACATGTAGATTGATGAAGGCTGCACCTTCCTTTTATTCTAAGACACAGGCTGGAGGGGTGTGACACAGCCTGTGACTGGCAGAAATCCGCTCACACCATGTTATTGCCAATATAATAAAGATTTTATTTCAAATATATATTTGCATGACAATTTAAAATAGTTTATTGAAATTATTTTTACTCTATTCCAAGGGCTTTTTTTTTGAACATATGACCAGCAGCAGAGGACTAGAAGCTGCTCCTGCTTAAGTTTTCCTGTAGATAGGCTGGTAAAGATCTGGGTTATGTGACAGCTGTATATCGATTAGGAAAAAGGTACTTCCGTTTTTCGTTTTTTTTTATAAAAAAAATAGAATCAACAATGTAAATGAAACAGTGTGTGTTTAGTATCCCTTTATTATCATAAAAGCTATTGTTTTGCTATAATGATTTTAGTGAATGCAGTAGAAAGTACAATTTAAATATGAAAGGTTGTACCCTATCACAGCAGATGTATTAATGACATTTTCTGATCTTTATTTGTGAGCAGCACTAAATACTTGTATTAGTATAAATAATTGTACTGTATGTACAGTATATTATGGCTCTGTTAGGTTTCCTCTTCCAGGG
Source organism: Glandirana rugosa (assembly GCA_018402905.1). Taxonomy (NCBI): domain Eukaryota; kingdom Metazoa; phylum Chordata; class Amphibia; order Anura; family Ranidae; genus Glandirana; species Glandirana rugosa. The sequence goes on along the minus strand of BLSH010130338.1, from coordinate 598,578 downwards.
ATGTATGCAGACTGGTGCAAGGAGAATGTGGCTCCAATGGCAGCCATATATGACAGGTAGGAAACCTAAGACTGGCAATACATTCTACAATTTTCTTGTACAATTTTCCTTTATATTTAGGGTCCTTTCACACTGGGCATATCCATTTCATGGACTTCACTTGATCCACTGATCCCCTCTGAGCAGGCGGATGGCAGGTCCATCTCCGCTCACTGTGCGGAGATGGACCTGTCAGAGTCCCGCTCTCCTCTATGGGGAGATCGGATGAAAACAGACCGCCTGTCCATTTTCATCCGATCCTATCCAATCGGATCTACCAGACGGATGGAAAACAGAGCCATCATCTATCTGGATTTGGCGGACAGGATCGGATCGGATAGCAGCAGGTGTCAGCGGACATGTCACCGATGACAATCGCTGCCCCATAGGGGTGAGTGGAGCGTCCAATCAGGTCCGCCTGAAAAACTGACAGGTGGAACTGATCAGAAAGCGCGTGTGAAAGGGGTCTTATCAAAACCATATAATACATGAGGTCTAACCTAAACACTTTCAATTTGTATGCAGTTAGGCAGGCCCTTGCACTACATAGTTGAAGGTAAATCTAAAGGAAATTTAATAAGAAAATTGTATAATGTATGGCCAGCTTTACAGTGTAAGATTCCTTCATTAAATTTACATTAGTCCAATGCCAGCTTCCATCAATATTAGGAGCACGGCAATTTTAGTGATGAAAACAAAAGTGCAGGTAAGCATGAAAATAAATATAGCTATATATTCACACTATACAGAAATAAATAATCCTTGGAAACTTTGAAACATAAAATTAAAATGTTGATGACTGTTAAAACTGGCAGCTATAACATTATTTGGAATTGCATATGATCAGTGGTAGCTGTTTTTTTTGGGGGGGCGTCAAATAATCCACCCGCCACCACCTCACCTGGTTGGGTCAGAAGTGGCACCCCTACCCGGGTCGGTCAGTCAGTAATCGGGGCCCTGCACTTACCCTATCTCTCCAGGCGGTGGGCGGTTACTCTCCAATCAGGTCGGATCTCCTTTCGACCAATTGGGTGATGGGTCTCAGGAACCGCTTCCTGATTGGCCGGGAGGAGAACCAGTGTTTCAATAGCGATTATTCATTCGCTATTTTCACACAACTGGGTGGGCTTCGGGCGCAGCACTCTGCGCCCCGAGCCCACCCTTTTTTTGAAGCCTATTAGGGCTTCTGGCTCTAATCACGTGCTCAAAAAAAAAAAGAAAACCCCGATTGGAATCCATGCGTCTAGCACCTTGAATGTAGACACATGGATGGGGGGTGCGGCACCCGTGCACCCCTAATGGAAGGGCCACCACAACATATAAATTTTGAATATGCATTGTTTGAAAATAACATGTTTGTTACTAATCTTCCTCAGATACCACCTTAATATTGTCTTAGCATACCATAAATCTTGTTTACGGACCATCAACACTATCCATGGTTTGCCATTCATTCTACTGAATACTGATGCTAAAGCTGCCTGTACACATTAGATAGTGATGCATTTTTTTCCTCATACAGATTTCTACATGAGCACACACACCTTTTGAAAGCTGGAGTGTGCATGCTATTACCTATGAGGGTTGACTTATCTTGGGAAAACAAAGGAATTGGAAAACATTAACCAATACTGACAATTGCTATATTACAAATTAACCGACACTGACAATGGCTATATCACTTAGGACCAGTTGACCAGAGATGTGTGATGTGCTCTTTGGTGGCCATACTCCTGAAGATTAGCTCAGGTCTTTGACCACTTTTAAGAGAACCAGTTTGGCTTATGCAGTCTTAAATGATCATAGGTGTACCTCTAAATTATTTATATTTACCTCTTATTCAGCTTCATTTATCCTGAGGATGACTAAGCCCTAAAAATTAGAGGCAAGAGGCCATTTGAAGACAGTTTTCCTAGATTTACAGCTCCAGAGTGTGTCAAGTTCAAACTCACTTGTCTTAAGCGGTACAGCCTCCAGCAAGGTCGTCAGCATTGAAAACCCCACCACATACTGTGGTATCTCCCACTGGCCACTATGAGATTTCAGGGCTCAGAATTGATTTGGGGGCCAGCGGGAGGAACCATTGTCTTGACATTCGACTCTCCCAGAAGTATGAAACTCTGAAGACCTTGCTGGAAACTGTACAGCTTAAAGACAGTGGACTTCAAAATGGTCACCTGCTAGGGGTCAAGCTTTGAAATATTTATTTTTTTTGGAAAGTGAAAGTCACACAACCATTGGGCTCCATGTTTGATTCTTTTATGGTTACATCGAAGAAGAAATTCACTTAAGAAGAATAAGAAATTTTACTTAAAATGGTTGTCTCATAAAAATGTTTAATTCAAACTAATTTTACATAGGGTTGTAATTGGTAACTTTTGCATACAATTATTATTTACCGTTAATAACTTTTATTTCCCATGAATCATTTTAACTCTACCCCAAATGGCTCCTTTTCCTGCTGTCCACAAAAAGACACCTCATAGAACCTCACAATTATCAACAGACAGAAGCTAGTGCTATTGTAAGGAGTGATACCATGTGATAATCTGTACACACTGTTCCAAGTCTGTTAGCATACTTTCAGAAAGTTAAAAGGGAAGAACTGAGAGCTGGCCAATCAGAAGTTGAGCTTTAAAACACTTCTTGTATCTTAGCTTGGGGTGATTGTAGCCGTATTAAGCCTTGTACACGCCACTATTTTTTTTTTTTCATTCAACCCAGCGGGTTGAACGAAAAGAAAAAAAACAAAAAAAACTTACAGCTCAGGTTGGAGCAGCTATACTAACAATCTGATGTTGGTACAGCGATCTCCCTTGCTGTGCAATTGTGCTCTGACAGGGGGACGCCCCCCACGCCCCCAAGAACACTCTAGTTAGTGCTCTCAGCCATTGGCTGAGAGCTCTGATCGGGAGCCAGTCGGCAGACCTTTTTCATTCATGAGCCTTCGACAGAAGCAGGCCGAATGACCGGCTTCTGTCGGATTGGCTGCCATGCACACGGGCCAAATGTCGGCAGGTTTCTATTGAACTGGCTGATGCCAGCCTACATTCGGCCCGTGTGTACTAGGCTTTAGTGCGACAAAAACAATTGAGTAATGTCCGTGATACTTTTTTTATTTTTTACTAAAATATAATTTTTCAAAAGTTTGTTCTGAAAACTTATATGTTAGTGCAAAAAAAAAAAAAAAAGTATAAACAGACAGTACTCAATTGTTTCTGTCTTGTATCTTAGCAATGGAAAACGTGGTTGTCTGTCACTCTAAGCATCAATTTGTGACATGCTGGAGGCATAAGGTGGTAAGATAAATAATGCTACTGCTTTCATAATAGTCAGGATTTACAAAATGGAAAGACCTGGGTATTAAAAGATCGTGACCTCTCAAGCCCCATGTAGGTGCATTTTTGCAATTCCTGGTGACAATAGCAGTTTAAAGCGAACATGTACATTGCCCATGCAGGGCAAAGCAACAGTTTCACTTTAAGGGCTCTTTCACATATGCAGTGAAAATAGGTGGTTTGGTGGTCTTTACTGCTTCCCAAATGTCTATCAATGGCACTCAGAACTGTTAAAATAGGGAGCAGATGGAGGTGTATACACTGCGTCATTAGCATTGCCTCACGTCAAGGTGAGGCAAAAATAGAGCTGCCTGCAGACCTCAACAGGCGTTGACATGCTGCAACTGCTTCCACTCACTTCTATTAAAGCCCACTACAAGCTCACCATAAATGTACTGTATACACGCCTATGTTGCATACAGCGTGTTTAGGGTGTGGTTCCAAAGCGTAAAAAGTGATCATTTCCCATTTTAACCTTGTAAAAATTTTAAAAAAATGATATTTAAAGAGTGTGACCTAACGTGACTTGAACGCCTGTGAAACGTCCAAAACACACTCATTAGAACTACAGATGTGTTACTGTACGTTAAAGGCTGCTCTGGAATTCAACACCTGTGTGAAAGAGCTAATATGGCGGCCTTCCCAGCAGCACATGCTTCCCATTACTATGCCACTTTGTTTAGTCCTGGGAGCAAAGAAAAATGTCTTGGTGCTGCCTCTTGTAACTCAAATCTTGCAGTCTAAAGGCTGAGAGGTAATCTATAACCATACATGCAGTGATAACCAAATGTCATATATAGGTTATATACATCTAAATGCCCCCCATGCTAGCCTGTTAGCTTGTGTGTCCATGCACACTATAGGAGTTTACAGGGGTTCAGAGGCAGGAGCGTTAAGAGGCAGAAAAAAAAAACACACACAGACACCAAAGACAAGTTTAGGAGAGGAGCTTTTAACCACAAAAAGTGAGCAAACTCGTAAACACGTAGCACTAGGTATGTTCAGTATTTGAGCATTCATTCATTTCAATAGTCACATCAAATTAACATTCTGGCCAATGAAATGAATGAACGCTCAAGAGCTTGGTTGTGTTTTTGATCTGGATTTTCTCCTGCCAGGAGGCCTAGTTCATATATTTTTCTCCTTCTGCCTGTTTAAGGTAAACTACAGGTAAACTACAGATAGGATAAAAAGCCAGCAAAAAGATAAAAAGAAAAAAAAAACAGTTTTTTTGGGAGCTTCAGCATTACTGGAAGGAAATCCACGAGATCACTGACTTAAGGCCTGTACACACTATGCAAAATTCGTACGGGAATTTTCGTATGATGACCGATTGTCCAAAATTCTTACCGTTAGTATGGTTCTTTTGACAGCCGATTTTGAATTTTCGGAAGACAAAAGCTGGACGTGCAGACTATAAAACTTTTTGTGTACATGACCGTATCATTAGTTCGGTTTTCGTTCGAAAAAAATCTTAAGAGCACAACTACACTGTCACTTCTGACGTTGAATTCGGTTGTACAAGAATTTTCGTATGGTTAGTAACCTCTCCACTTTTGACTTGAGAGAAGCATCCAACAAAAAATGGACGGTCAGTCGTCCGAAAATCTAAGCGTGTGTACGAGGCTTAAGTCCCCATTGATGGGGGAAGAGTTGTACTGCATTGTATACAATGGACAATTTGTGGGATCCACAAAAACAGACATTTTAAATAATGTATTCGTTCTTACTTTCCAACCTGTGTTAGACAAATGACACCAAAAGCGCCTCTATTTTCTTTATATATTTCTTTTAGATTTGTTCAAACCTATATGTGAATTTAGAAAAACAGTGGAGATCTATTTATGCCATCTGTAGCAAACATTTTGATTCTAATTCTGAATATTTAAGATTTTTCTTTTTAGCTCTAACAGTACAATTTATTCACAGTGCATACAACTTACAAATATAGGGTAGGTACCACTTTTTCTATACCTTTTCAAGTATGATGTAGGGGAGTGGACTGGCTCAGAACAGATTGTGGGATGTCAGGTATTAAGTTTGCATATTAGGTGCTTAACCTTTAGAAGGTAAGTAGCTCAATGTGTTAATTGGTTTTATTAAGGTCCCTTTAACACTGATACGGTGTAGTTTGACCGCAGCACGGATGAAGCTCATGGTACCCATGGCTGTCTTTAATATTGATTGGACCCTGGGCAAACATTTTCTTAGCCCCCCCCCCCATGCAATTTTGCTCTCCCCCTGCTCTGAGACATACAATAAATATCAGCTAGCCTCAAAATCAGTTTACTGAATCAGATGAGGCAGCAATTGCGATTGGTTGCCAGAGGTTACAGCATGTCATTTCCACTTACTGACTGGTTGCTAGCGGTTACAGCACACATTACAGCTCACTGATTAGTTGCAGATTAGGTTACAGTACATGATTTCTCGTTGATTGGTTGCTAGAGATTACTGTACATCAATACTGCTCACTGATTGGTTGCTAGAGGTTACTGCACATCATTACTGCTCACTGATTAGTTGCGAGAGGTTACAGTACATGATTTCTGCTTGTTGATTAGTTGCTAGAGATTACTGTACATCAATACTGCTCACTGATTGGTTGCTAGAGGTTACTGCACATCATTACTGCTCACTGATTAGTTGCGAGAGGTTACAGCACATGATTTCGGCTTGTTGATTGGTTGCTAGAGATTACTTTACATCATTACTGCTCACCGATTTGTTGCTAGAGGTTACTGCACATCATTACTGCTCACTGATTAGTTGCGAGAGGTTACAGCACATGATTTCTGCTTGTTGATTGGTTGCTAGAGATTACTGTACATCATTACTGCTGATTGGTTGCTAGAGGTTACAGCACATCATATCCTCACTGCCTGCACACCATGGACTGCGGAGGTGAGGGGACCCATCAATAGACAGAAAACTCATAGGGATCCTAGAACTCCTGGGATCAGTGGCAATGCTGGGGGGAGGGTGTGATCAATGGCAATGCTGTTTTTTTTTTTGCAGACTACCAATATAAAGAGGCATTTCAACACTAATAGGGGTTTACACTGGCCACCAATGTAATAGGGGTTTACACTGGCCACCAATGTAATAGGGGTTTACACTGACCACTAATGTAATAGGGGTTTACACTGGCCGCCAATGTAATAGGGGTTTACTCTGGCCACCAATGTAATTGAGACATTTAGCCTGCATTCACATTTGTGTGTCAGGAACGCAAAATCGCTTTCCTGATACCACAGAAATGTGCCGCCCTTTAGCAGACACACACAGCAGTGCCATTCATTGTTAATGACGCCTCACGCATCTGCTGGCATGTGCTGTGGCAACGTGTGATTTTGAAAAAGGGTCAAGGACTTTCTTCAGCATCTCTAGCGCATTGAGCATCCCATTCATTTGAAATGAATGGGCCGCCCTACAACTTTATCCACCCTGTCAGTATACCTTTGTATCTTAAAACCCCCTCCTGATTTCTGCACCCCAAACCTCCCCAATCCTCTCCACTCCAACCCTCCCCCCCTTTAACTCTACCTGCCTCCTCTTCTCATCTTTGCACGCACCTTCCTTACATCCCCTCCTTGCTTAGCTGTGATTGTAATTCCTTTTCTGCCTACCTCTGCACACCCCACACTACCCCCCCTCCCCTCACCAATTTGCTTACCTTTGCAGAACATGCTGATGTTAGGCTTAATGACCACAGTTGTAGGTAAGACTTTCAAGCAAGCCCCTTTACTTCCCCAGTGGGCAGCATTCAGTATAGGTGATGGTGGATACGACCTCAGGGGGGCATGATATACATATGAATGCCGCTGCTATTTACATATCAATGCCGGTTATTTACATGTAAACACAGGGTCTGCGTCTCATCTGCACAAAATGAGGCAGAGCTGGGCAGAATTAGTAGCAGCACTTCACACTTAGATATCGGGACACAGCATGGGACTTAAACTTCAAGTGACAAGGGATTTTATCTTTTACCAGGATAGTTGGCAAGTATGAGGCAGCTGCTTTGGGCTCCAAAAAATGACAGGGCCCAGGGCAGCTGCCCTGAGTGTACCCGTGGGTTTGGTGCAGGTTAGCTGCATTTTCCTATAGAGTTCTATTATGTTCTACAGTTTTGGTGTTTTAAGAAAGTGCAACAAAACCGTGGGACATAATAGAAGTCAATGAGAAAGCACAGCTAACCCGCAAGAAACAAATCCGCGGTCAAACCTGCACCGCATCAGTGAACGGGGCCTTAGTAATTGAACAGTTCCTCAAATTAAACACCAAACATAGAAAATAGAAACGGACAAACGTTACCCTATGTAAAAGAGAGACTGAAGAATCACCAACAGAAGAAATAAGCATTCTGAGAACTATATATGGTTAGCAAGAGTAATTATAGGATTCATGGTTTGATTTCTTTTTCTTTATTTCAAATGTCTCGGTTTATATTTTCTGCAAATTTACCTGCAGACCAAGTTGTCCAACAACAGTAACAGGGTTTTTGGCAAACAATAAGGCTGCTCAAGAGGTTATAGCAAAAGGTATTAAAACAAAAAGAAATAGAAAAAAAACAAAACAAAAAAAAAGTGAATAAAAATGAACCATTGCAAGCAGCCCGGGCAGCTTTAGTTTTTTCACAAACCCTTTCACTGTAACTTGCTTGGACAACTTGGTAGGCACAGAAATGTAAAGATGAGTATACATAATGGAAAGAAACATTTAAAAAATTCATCCATATTATCACTACATGTACAGTTAAATAACATTTTTCACCTTAGTTGTCATTATGATCTGCAGGAAACCAAGTAATTGGACATTGGTATAACTTTATCAACCCTCTGAGTTATCTGCCATGTTGGGCCAGTGGAGGCAGCAAAATGACACTAGTAGTAAGAGTAGTTGTAGCTGTAGTAGTGGTATTAGTAGCAGTAGTAGGGGTTTCTGAACAGGAGGTTAGTTGTGTATATACCACCTTCATTGTAAAAATGTTCTGTTTAACTGCTGAAACTTTTACACATTCACTCATAATATTAAAATATAGAAACCAGTTTATAAAAATGATACCATTTATAATAAAGGGATGCAGTTTATCAGGCAGGCTGTAGATCTACAGATCAGGTAAAATACTAGTGAGTTGTAAAAAGAGTGTCTAGAATGTTTTATAAGGAATTGTAGCAGTAAGAATTTTAAAGTGCACAACTGAAACACATATTTAGGAATGGTTTCACTTGGCAAAAGATTGTAAAGTAGTGTCAGTGATGGTTCTCATGTATCCAGGTCATGGTATTGCTAGCAGTAGTTCGTCATGTTCAACTAGACTTGTTCTGTATTGCTGAAGAGGATTCACAAGTGTTCTTGGACAATCAACATCCATCTTAACACGTTTCATGACAGCATGGTGGTTGGATTAAGGCAACTATGTATCAGTAGTGTGACTTTTATTACTGGGGTACGTGTCCGACACTCATTAGTACAAATTAGGCCACTTGAATGAATGGTGAAACATCTTCAACAATACAGAACAAGTCCAGTTGAATGTGACAGCCTATTACTATTATATTAAGTGGTGATCATGCAACTGTTGTCTTCTACCTACTCCTGCAATGCTAAATGACTGATAGAATAGAAGGGAGGAGAGCCCACAATTCTGAAGACCCTTTGTTCTGTCTTTGCCCCGGCTCCTACTTGCTCTTTGGACTACAAGTGAGTGGTAATACCCAATCTGAGCGCTCTCCTTTTGTAAGCTCAGCCAAGTACCCTGCCCTCCTCATCTTATAGGCAGACAAACCCACTGCAAGTGTAATTTCATCATTCAGCTGGCATGAGGCAACTCATAAAAATACAGTTTCAGCCAATACTGAAGCTGAATTGAAAAAAACACTTCATTACATTTGAAGAACTGAACTAACGTGGTGTTTTTATATATTTACCTGTAGTTCTTCTTTAAAAGGAAAAGCACAGTCATGACAAAAACGAAGAAATTTTAGATTAGCAAGAAATCACAAATATGAAATGATCAGTATCACACATATCCTTAGAAAGCTACATATTTTTTATAGCATATCAAGTTAATTACTATCATCAATACAGCCTGAATCTGAATCTAAAATTTATTACGTAGCATATACTTATTTAACTAGTTCACTTGTCAATTCAATAACATTTTGTGCTTGGCTGGACTGTCACAAGCTACTCCTAAATTTATTTTACATATTTAGATTTTCAGGGACATTTTACTGTAATGTTACTCAAGTGAAAAGACATCAAAATATGAACATAAATACACTTCATTTAGGTGTGATTAGAGCAATGAAGGTGTGCAAATTCATAAAAGCCAAGCCAATCAACCATTTAGGAATTTTAGGCTCAACTCGACACATGGCTAAATGCATACTTGAAATATACATATATGACTATCTGCAAAAGGATCTGTCATTTTGTCCAGCCACTTTTGTGATTCATACACATGATGACACCATTTCTTCTGTTATAGGTGAATAATACAGTGGTGTCATCTCCCCACTTGCAGCTGGCTGACTGGACAATGAAGGAGCAGCAAAATATGGATAAGTCATAAACTCAGCACACCCTGCTCCATGACCAGAACAAGGGGTGGACGGCTGCCCTGGGCGCAATGATTTACTGTAGAGATGGGGCACCTTCCTAAGCTTGCACATCATGAACAGGGAAGGGGGGCGCAGTTTGGCATCTTTGCCCTGGGTGGTGGATGACCTTGTCCCAGCACTGCTCTGCTCTATGCTGTCAGCTTGTTTCTTGCAAGCACATGTGCATGTAGCAGAGCCAGATTGGCTCCTACTGTTTCCACCCCTCTTCAAGTCTGAGTGCTGCTGTGCAAGGGATCACCTAATTCTGCCTTTAAGAGAGATTCAAATATGCAAGTGGGTCCCTGCGCAAGCTCCTAATGCCTTGGCTGGGACTTCATTTTTCAACGCCTGCTTGGTGTCTGACAGGGCCACACAGTGATCATGGGAGCAGGGCTGAAGGTAAGCATTTTTTTAGGTGGCTGCCACTCAGGGTGGGAGGAACATTTAAAGGACATCTTGCACTAAAAGTAAAGTTGTTATTTAATAAAATGTTAAGGCTCCGTTCACATCTAGGGTCCTGAATTGCGAGAGGAATCGCATGTGATCCCAAATCACCACAAATCGCGGGATGCGCTTGCGATACCCATTACTTCCAAAGGCACTTTTGGGCAACAGGCGTCACGTGATTCTCTTTGTGCGCTTATACCGCTATTCGTTGGGTGACAATGACGGCAAAATCGCAATCGGGGAGCCGTTGGAAGTAGCGGGATTGCAGGCGCGTCCCGCAATTTGTGCCAATTTAGAATCGCGATTCTGTCCAAGATCCGGGACACCTAGATGTGAACGGAGCCTAAAGGAATGCACAACTACATTAAATTGTAATCGTATACAGTTGTGCTCATAAAAGTTTACATACCCTGGTAGAATTTATGATTTCTTGGCCATTTTTTAGAGAATATGAATAACAAAAACTTTTCTTTCACTCATGGTTAGTGTTTGGCTGAGGCCATTTATTATCAATCAGCTGTGCTTACTCTTTTTAAATCATAATGACAACAGAAACTACCTAAATAACCCTGATCAAAAGTTTACATACCCCAGTTCTTAATACCGTGTATTGCCCCTTTTAACATCAATGGCAGCTTGAAGTCTTTTGTGGTATTTGTGGGTGAGACTTTTTATCTTCTCAGATGGTAAAGCTGCCCATTCCTCTTGGCAAAAAGCCTTCATTTCTCCATTCCTTCTTGGTCTATTTTGCATGAATTGTAGGTTTGAGACCTCCCCAGAGTGGATCAATGATATTGAGGTCAGGAGACTGAGATGGCCACTCCAGAACCTTCAATTTATTCTGCTGTAGCCAATGACAGGTCGACTTGGCCTTGTGTTTTCGATCATTGGACATTCCAACATGTCAATTACATCCCATGTGCAGCTTCCTAGCTGATGAATGCAAATGTTCCTCCAGTATTTTTTGATAACATACTACATTCATCTTGCCATCAATTTTGATGACATTTCCTGTGCCTTTGTAGCTCACATATCAGCAATCCAACTCTGTTTCACAGTAGGAACGGTGTACCTTTCATTATAGGCCTTATTGACTCCTCTCCAAATGTAGTGTTTATGGTTGTGGCCAAAAAGCTCAATTTTGGTCTCATCATTCCAAATGACTGTGCCAGAAGGTTTGAGGCTTGTCTCTGTGCTGTTTGGAGTATTGTAAGCGGGATACTTTGTGGCATTTGTGTAGTAATGGCTTTCTTCTGGGGACTCGACTGCAGCTATCTTTCTTCAACTGCCTCTTTATTGTGCATCTTGAAACAGCCACACCGCATGTTTTCAGAGAGTTCTGTATTTCACCTGACGTTATTTGTGGGTTTTTCTTTGCATCCCGAACAATTTTCCTAGCAAATGTGGCTGAAATTTTAGTTGGTCTACCTGACCGTGGTTTGGTTTCAACAAAACCCTCATTTTCCACTTCTTGATTAGAGTTCGAACACTGCTGATTGACATTCTCAATTCCTTGGATATCATTTTATAACCCTTTCCTGTTTTATACAGTTCAACTACATTTTCCCGCAGATCCTTTGACAATTCTTTTGCTTTCCCCATGACTCAGAATTCAGAAACGTCAGTGCAGCACTGGATGAAAGATGCAAGGGTCCGTCAGGAGTCCAGAAACTCATTGACCTTTTATACACACACACACTAATTACAAGCAAACAGATCACAGGTGAGGATGGTTACCTTTAATAGCCATTCAAATCCCTTTGTGTTGTTATCAGGCCAAAATCACCAGGGTATGTAAACTTTTGATCAGGGTCATTTGGGTAGTTTCTGTTGTCGTTATGATTTAAAAAGAGTAAACACAGTTGATTGATAATAAATGTCCTCATTCATATTCTCTGAAAAATGGCCAAGAAATCATAAATTCTGCCAGGGTATGTAAACTTATGAGCACAACTGTATCTACCTGGAGTTCAGCTTAAAGGTGGAATTAAATCCACATCACGGTGAGTATCATGTACAGGTGTTAAAGCAAAGGGACTTCTCCAGCACCCTGTAGTTCTATCGGCACAACTGATATGTTTGATTGGTCTTCTTCCTAGTTTGCCTTCCTCAGTCATCTTGATTGGCCAGCTTGGGATGATGTAAATACTGAAAATGTACACTGAGCTGCACATGTGCGGCTCAGTCTACATTCCACAGAAAACTTGCTTGCAGGCAAAATAAGATCTTCATTGCAGTACAGACAAACCAAATCTCTTTTGTGATCACAGCCTACCTGCCAGTGATGGTGTTTAGTCCCACTTTAAAGCCAAACTCTAGGCACAATAATCTTAACAGGGCTAAAGCAATAAAACCATCCTTTGCAGGCTTTCTCCTACATCTTGCAAATCTGCTAATTTACATGCCAGGATTAGTACTGATCCCGCTGCACTTCCAGGCCAATTGGAAGTAAGCACTGCTGGTTTCATGGACCCCAGCGCTGAAGTCATGTCTATGCCCCCTTCTCCTCCTGGTCATTCAGAAGTGAAGCCTGAGACTGTGCATTTTGTAATTGGCCCAGAGGAGAGGGGGTGGAGATACAACCGCAGTGCTGGGGTCCGAGGTCTGTAGCGCTTATATCTGAGCTGCCAGGAAATTCAGTGGCAACTTTATTAATCACAGCATGCATGTTTAATGGCTTTTGTAGGGTTTGTCTCCAGAGGTGGGCTTTAGGTACAGTTCATTGAAATCTGGAGCACCTATGCTTTAATGTAAATTATGCTTGATAATGATATTATCAAGAGAACTGTTATTACACAACAATACAAAGCACTCAGAGATAAGGGTGTACTTCATTTCTCCTAATATTTACTGTGAAATAAGCATTTTGTGGGATGATATAGAGAAAAGTAGTAAGAGTCCTCTATTATTAACATTATAAGCGGTATTAAACCCAAAGCAAAAAACGTAATATATTTTTTACCTCGGTTTTCACCTGGTGATCTGGCCAGGACCACACCTCCTGTATTAGAATGTCCCTCTCTAGATGAAGGGGCACAGAGGCGCCTTTGGACAGCAGCATTGTTAGTCAGGGGGGAAAGGAGTGTTAGATGTACTATTAGATTTAGATACACTAACATGTTGAAGCCAAACGCCAGCTAATGCATTTTAAGCAGTTACAGCTAGTTTTTTTCCTTTTGGGTAAATGTTTTACATAAATAAAAGTTGATCATTGTAAGCACTCCTTTCAGTCTTCAATGGTTTGTCTAATCCCTGTAACTGCTACGTCAGCAAGACAGCTTGTTCTTTTAAAAAACAGACTTACTAGCTGGAACACCAGGTGAAAATAAAATAAAAAGAAAGCCTAAAAAAAAAAAAAAAATAAATAATAATGCAGCCATCACATCTAAGAATTGGTAAGCTGCAATATAATAAATGTTTCCTTTTGGGTTTAAAGTGGTAGTAAAGTCCCTTTTTACTTGTACCTACAGGTAAGCCTGTAGATTAAGAAAATATCTCCTAAATGTGCATCGTTTAGGACATAATTTACTATAGCAGCAGCCAGTGACGTCACCGGCACATGCGCACTTCACTCTCACTGGACAGCGTGCCGTCCATTGAGAAAGACGTGCTGCAGGAGTGATGTCATTGTGGCTAGGCCAAACAGCGAAACCCATGAACCCGGAAGGAAGACCGGGTGAAGATGGAAGCCCTGTCAGTGGGGACAGAGCGCCGCTGGAGGGCTCCGCTGTAATGCAAGTCTTTCATAAAGTGCTATTATCCCGCAGGGGACCATTTTGTGGGAACTTTTTGCAGTTTACTACCGCTTTAATATTGCTTTAATTTTGTTTAATCTTGGGCACATTGTAGCTGAAAGGTGCATGTTCACATTTAAAGTTGACTTTATACGTGTCTACAACCTTATAAAACTTGATCTATTAATACTGTAACGTATTTTGTGTAGGTTAGAGCAACTTTCTGTTATAATCAATCATACAATTTTAAGTGAATCTGTCAGGATTTCAGATTTTTTTCCAAGGTTGTCATACCTCTCTTGCTTAACGAGTGATTTTGTACAAACATATATATGGTTTATGGCACAGGTTTCTCATCACCCAATACACACAATGTGAATAAAGAACATAGGTTGGACAGCCGCACTCCAAAATCCAATCTCTTTTTATTGAAAAAGAACACATGTATAGCACATCAGGCGAACTACTGGTCCCAGCTGACGTGTTTCACACCTAAGACTGGTGCTTACTAAGAGCCTGACCAGAATATAGAAAGCCAAAGTTGCTTTTTATTAGATTCACATGTTTGTGGATGGGTTCCGCTGGCTAATTGAAAGTGTCCACACCTTTTCAATTAATCAATGTATATGAGTGTGTGTGTATATATACTTGGCTTTCTGTATTCTGGCCAGGCTATGAGTAAGCACCAGTCTTAGGTGTGAAACGTGTCAGCTGGGACCAGTAGTTTGCCTGATGTGCTGTACATATGTTCTTCTTCTGTCCAACCTATGTTCTTTATTGCATGCTTCACTGCAGAGTAAGCCAGCACCCTTCATTCGGCAGACACAGCTGATCCGTATAGAGGCATGTTTGTCCTGGAGCGGTGATTTTCCCTTCCAATACACACAATTGTTCCAGGTCAATGATAGGGAACCTCAGATGTTTTGGGACTACATTTCCCATGATGCTCAACTATAATGCAGAGTGCATGAGCATCATGGGAAATGTAGTTCCAAAACATCTGGGGTGCCACTGTTCTAGGTCAATGACCCACACAATAGTAAAGGAAGGATAAAGGAGGAAAGCCCTGGAGTTTGTTCCTTTGGAAAAAACAGTCAGCAATGGTAGCTCCATATTTCTGTCTTGACATTATTCAAGAAAGGTTTACTTCATTGCCACTCAGCAGAAATGCTCAGCATCAGCCCCCCCCCCCCCCAAATATATCCAAATTTAAATACATTTCTGAATCTTTTAGAAATATTTCTGTGATGTTTAAAGTTCCTTTAAATAAGTCATGTGATATTCGAAATCCAACATTGCTTTGTATAAAATAGATATTATTTACAGGAGAACAATATATTCGACATACAGTATATCTTAATATACCTCAGCCAAGTAAACATTTTCATGTGAAACCATAATAAGTCCTACAGCAGCTCTCACACTTGCTAATAAATCATTTAGGCAAATTAGGCAATCACACATCCACATGATAATGGAAAAGTTCATTTATATTTTTAAATGTTGCAATGGAAAGATGGTATATCTGTCATTTTAGTATACACATTACATCAGCATTTGTCTCTGCTTCTAATTTAATATTGCCTTGGCATAATTATCTCATAGTAGAAATGCAACTTTACGCAGAGGTGCTGATTTACCACTACCACCCTTGCAAGATAATTTTTCCTAAGCTTAGTGAATAAGGTGAAGCTCTGCTGGCTTCCATCATCCAAATCAAGTGCAATTTACTTTATTCCCCTTGCGATTGGGTATTCTTTGCACTTTGTCACTAAGCTAAGGGAAAGTTCTTTTTGCAAATCGACCACAGAACACCTCTGCTGTGTTCATTTCTGGGTTTAGCTCCAATTATGCAATTGCTCCACAAGGTCAACACCACCAGACTCAAAAGAGCACAGTGTATGTAATCCTGTGTCAGGCTCCTTCTGATTTCTAATGACTTATACTTCCTAGGAAGCACCCCTAATATTAACTGCCAAGTGACAGTAATAGCCTACAGTAATAGTCACAAATGGACATCACTATAATAACAGGAATCATAGATGTACTTTGTTTTCCGGCTCCTTTAGACTGCTCTGGTTGTTTTCAGCTCACAAATACCAGCTCTAAATTCATACAGCACATACATTTTCACAGCCATAAATAATACACATTGTTGTCAGCTACAAATATTTGTCCCTGATGGTTATACTGCATTGGGCACAAATCTTATGCAAATTAAGAACCAATACTAAATGACTTAATCTAACACCAAAGCCTTAACCTAACCTTCATTAAAGTGTATCAAAACCCACAAACAAAAATGTAATATATTACAGCTTAGCAGTCTTTAGACTGAATGCCCCTGATGACGTCTCATATGACGAAACGCGTTGGAGGGAGCTAGGACATACTCACCACGCATATGCGACTGATCGGGCATTTTGGAATTTGGCGAACAGAGTTGTCATATGCAAACCACAACGTTTGTGTCTGTATACTGCAGTGACCATGTAAGTGCAATATTTTTACATTTAATAAATGTTTTATGCTGGATTACACTATGGTTGGCTTTCCGTTCTATATATGATACCTGACCCGGTGGACTAAGTTGGAGGTCTGGATAGGGGACCGGCCTGGAACTGGGAACATTTTCTGCCTTAGTGTGGAGACCATTGGATTCTGTGTATACATATATGAGCCTGTTTTGACCATCTAAATTGGGTCAAACGCATCTGGTAAGCCCCCCTGTTTTCAGCACGATGTGGAGTGACCTTCTCTGGAGGGCTTTTCAGGCTATTCCCATACTCTTTCCCTGGATGACATTCCCACTCACGTCTGGACTGCTTGCTGTAGGACTATTGAATATACCTCTCTTAATTCATCTGATGGACTGTCTTTTGGGTTTAATTACTTTGGGATTGTTTTCAATTCCACAGCAGATGAAGTTTGAACTTTGCACACATTTTTTTGGGACTGTTGCATTTTGTATGAAATGTTAGATGTCTTTATGATTTGTATCTGATGAATTTATAGCACCATTATATTTATATGCACATTGCACTATAGCGCTGCACGTTTTCTAATTTCAATCCTTAGATATGGTTGCTGCATTTGTTTCCTTTTTTTCAGATTTTTGTTGTTTATTTTTCTGTGGTGATCCTGCCATTGAAAAACTCTGTACTAGGGTGACAATGCTTATTCACAGTACTGTATCTAAGGCAAAAGAGCCTTGTCACCCTAGTACAGGACCACCGACCACCACCTGTCTGCTTACCCATAACATGGGGGGGGGGGTTGTAGTGCACACAGCTGGGAGCAATGTTAAGAGTACAGCTGACGTATATGTCTGACTAAAATGGTAACACCCAAATCATTGTGAAATTCCTGATCCAAAACACCAATCCAACTCCCAATGAACAATCCAAATCCCGAGACCAATTTTGTTTGCAGAAAAACGAGAGAAAACCATACAATTTATATGTACACTTTCACAAAACAATATAGTCAAACTCTTCACGTTTTCTTATGGACAACTAGGACGGTCTTTACGACGCTCGACTAATGGACACGACATGAGAATTGTAACGAGGGTCGACACACGTGATGTTGGGGGGGGGGGGGG
>BLSH010130338.1:546854-580798 GCA_018402905.1 Glandirana rugosa | reverse complement strand
TACGGAGTACCCTAAACATCAAGGCGTTGTCGACCTCCCGGCGGTCAAACTGTGGACACGAAATGACGTATATGTCTGACTAAAATGGTAACACCCAAATCATTGTGAAATTCCTGATCCAAAACACCAATCCAACTCCCAATGAACAATCCAAATCCCGAGACCAATTTTGTTTGCAGAAAAACGAGAGAAAACCATACAATTTATATGTACACTTTCACAAAACAATATAGTCAAACTCTTCACGTTTTCTTATGGACAACTAGGACGGTCTTTACGACGCTCGACTAATGGACACGACATGAGAATTGTAACGAGGGTCGACACACGTGATGTTGGGGGGGGGGGGGGTACAATACCCATTCGTCTGTCCACCACCAGCCACCAGGACATGATGGGGGGGGGGGGGGTTGTAGTGCACACAGCTGGGAGCAATGTTAAGAGTACAGCACAGGTAATCAGCTCGCAGCATTTCTGGCAGGATCAACAGGTATTCTTTTGCACTTCTCAAACTGATATAACAAAACACTTTCACATGTATATTTAACATACCAAAAGAGAGCAAAAAGACGTTTGTTTTAACCAGAGCCCTAAACCTAACAAGTAACCCTCAACCTAACCACAAAACCTAGTCCTTAAAGTGTTACTAAACCCACAATGGTAAAATCAGTCTGTATATGCAGTAAAGCACAGGTGTCAAACTGGCGGCCCTCCAGCTGTTGCGGAACTACAAATCCCATGAGGCATTGCAAGGCTGACAATTACAAGCATGACTCCCACAGGCAGAGGCATGATGGGATTTGTAGTTTTGCAACAGCTGGAGGGCCACCAGTCTGACACTCCTGCAGTAAAGCATGCTTGTTATACTCACTGTGGAACCTAAGGGATTAATTCTCTGCAATGTGTAAAAAGGTTGTTTGATCCTTTCTTTTCTGATCCTCCCCTCCTTCTACTGTCCCCAATACATCTGCTAATAATACAGAGTCTTGGGGGTACTCTGGACATGCTCAGTTTGGTGTGTATAGCTAGAGAGGTTTGTTTTTTTGTTTTTCTTTGGGAGGGTTCATGTGATCAGCACAGGGCCAATCAGCACTCTTCAGACAGAGGGTCAGGGGTCATGCAGCCTCATAGGACAGTCAGAGGAGAATTAAAACTCCTCCTACAAACTTTAATCAGACACAGATAGAAGTCACTGCTATATATTGCTGACGAGAAAAGGTATTTAGCAGTTTATATTTACTAAAATAATTGCATTTCTCAGTACATTGTGTACTGAGGGAGACCAGATATAGTGAATGCCGAGTCCTGGGTTTAGTAACATTTTAATTTCAACACTACCTCTAAACCTCTCTATTAGCTTTAGCCTAAACATTAATTTTAAACTACACCTTCCCTTAAACCTCAAGTCCTGCCATTATATTAGCACCTAGGATATCGTCATGATGAAAGTTACACTTTCCCATCGATATGCGTACCATTTATACTAATGTGTGAAAAAGTCATATGCCAAAACCAATCCACAGTATGTATTTGATGCAAACATACAAATTCCAATTTACTGATGCAAAACACAGAAACATCCATGTCAAAGGCAACCAACTCAATTGATAATACAGGATTGTGGACCTTCATTAAGAATTACTGGCTTGGATTTTGCATTATACTTTAACTTATAAGTACATTTTTCATTAAATGTCATACAATGCCTTGAAAACATCACCACTGATCAAGGGAAATTAAAGATCATTGGGACTAATAGCAAACCCATTTCTTAAAGTCCCCTATGGTTACAAAAATATGTATTATGTTTGTGGTGGTTGCCAACACACAGCTGTTACCTTTACATTTGCCCATCAGTACAGCCCCAATGCACCTCCAAAATTAATGTGCAAATAGTAACATTCTGGTGGTTTTGTAAATAGATACACAACCCCCCAAGTGCCAATGGGCAGACCTTCTGGTAGGTTTCTCAGACCATGGACTTTGAATTGTGGGAGGAGGGCAAGGTGTGTACATAATCTTCACAAACAAGAAGTAGAAAATATTGGGGGCTCTGGAGAAGCAAATGTAAAAGGTAAGTGGTATCTGCCAAGAGCTTAATTTGTCCATTGTAAGTCTGCCCTGGTCACAGCAGGAGTTCGATTTTAAATCAAGCTAGTGAAATATTAATTCTGTTGGCCATTATAGGTTACTAGGCTTTGGATACCAATTTCTGTCACACCGAATAAGCCTGAAAGCGTCCTCTTATTTTCTTTTATTCCTTTTCATACTTTCATTCATTTCTTTTTCATTCATTTTTTACTTTTTTTGAAAGTTCATCACCCTTATGTTAAAATGTGTCTTGTTAAAACTCTCATGCCTAAAACGACCATGCCAATTTTACTTGACTGAAAACAAAATGTAACAAGTGAAGGAGCTACAGAGAGTAATCACTAGACTCTCTGCAGCACTGGTAACACACAGCAATTCTCTCCAGCAGAGTTACTTTTTGCTGCTTGAAATGTAAAGACCAGTTGGTCCTGCACATGGAAAACATGTAACTTGTCTGCAACAGCAGCTCAAAATTAGAATTCTGCAATAATCATCACAAAGCATGAATGTGAATACAGTAGGTGGAACCTGTATGACAGGATATCATACATTATATTACATCTTCCTAAGACAGGATGAGCTATAAAATACAGCCTGTGTCCTTTAAAATAAAGAAACATCAGGTTGAGCAGCTAAATTCACAACTCTGAATACATAAACCGGTACATCAAAAAAGAATGACAGCCCAGATAGCCCCTTCTTTGATAAATTAGTGGAACTGTAATTTCTTAGTAATAAATTATAAACAATATGAAATATTCCACAAGAAATATTACAAATGGATGTTTGCTACAGATATAAATTCACAATATAACTACTAAGTGCAAAATAAACAAAAGCAGCATGTCAATTTTAAATACCTATTCCAAGAACTGCATACGTAAAAACTAACCTACATCATGGATGTATGAGATTTGTGACTCACAGGTAGTAGAAGAAATGTAAAATGCCTATGTTTTACATATATCAAAAACACTGTTGAGGCCCAGTAAAGCTTGGGGCCTACAAGAGAATACGAAGGTGGTGTATAGCCAGTCTAACACTGTAATTTAGTATTTTGCAAATATGCCACTAGATGGAGATGTAACGCCACACATATACAGAATATATGGCCAAGCTCATTTCTTATGATTTTTCAATAGTTGGGAATTTGGTCATTATGTGTCAATAAAAATATATAAATTAACTTGCCAGAATATGTAATAACCTCAAGTTGTCTTTGCATTTTAGCCTGTTATAAATAACAATAATAAATATGATTTACAAAAAGTGCAACAATTCAGATAATTATGTTTCACAGTCATCCTTTATCCAAACATTCTCAGAAATGGAGTTTTGTCACTGGGACCTGAAGACACACAAACTTTGGCACCTATACCAAAAGCATCGATCAGGCACAGCTACGAGCATTCGCCAGCTTTGCTGCTTTTGTTACAATAGAGAATACATACATACATACCATTTGCTTGTAGAGTTGCCTATTAATTACTAGCCAACTATTGCAATGGGAAAGCTTCCAAAAGGAATAAAACCAATTGGGAACAGCTACCATTTGTTGAAATAAAACCTGATCTGCCCTATTAGGACAGGACTTCGTCAAATCACAATTTAGGAGACTTTATATTGGAGGTATGCCTACATCCCATTGTCAATTGCTAATTAAAAGAAAAGACCTACTTGCTGTGATGAAACAAGGTTCACCCATCAGCATGCAGTCCGCTTAAAAGATCACTCCAGCCAAAAGTAATACTTTAGTGTTTGGTGAATATAGGAGCATTAAACCAGCAAATGGTTTCCTTTATCTCTCAGGGACTTCAGTAATAAAGCAGGCCATAGATGTCTCGATTTTCCTTCCTTCCACCTGTGGTCGAAGGAAGGAAAAGCCCTCAATTCCCCTATCAACACATTCAGTGTTGGATAGGGATGGATCGACTTGGGTACAATCAGACTGCCCATGCTGAACCAACCAAGTTTCAATCCATTTATGGCCGGCTTAAGATCTCCGTGCTTTAGTTCCCAGGACTGCACAGCTGCTGCAGCCACAACCCTTCCCGCTTGGTTCATCATTTATTTCCTGTTAAAGAAAATACAACAGGAGTGGGAAAACTCCAAGAGCATAGAAATATGGCAAAGAGATCTACCCTAGGGATACAAGAAGCCAGCCAGAGGCACAGCCCAGCAGTCTGCTCCTATAAGAGCAATATTACCTTTTAGTTAATGTGACCTTTTAAGTACTGACTTACAATGACTTATCATCATCATACATAATGTTCAGTGACAATGCACACATGCTCTGCATTCACACAAATTCAACATCCATATAGATTACTCTAAAAACATGAGGCAGGCACAGCATACACAGTGATTCTGCACATACACACTCATTTTTTGATACACAGTAAACAACCAGGGAGGGAAGTATTAATACACAGCATTCACATACACATTGCGCGCCAAACAAAATGACTCAGTTACATTCTATACAGGCAATAAGTTCACTTGGAGCTAGCTTACACCTGCACACATGTACACTCACCTTTCATACCCTTGAAAAGAATCAGACGAACATCCTGCTTTGACAAAGGAACAATGTCTGCAGAAGAATCACACAGCCATACTCACCCACAGGCTCACAGACAACTACCCTGTCCCCCGTCCCATAAATTGCCCCACTCCCTTGTCCACCCGCAACCCCTCACTTATCGCTTTGGAGGGTGTTGCTGCTGCTGCTGCCGCTGGGCTCTGGACAGCACCCTTAGGTGCCGAGTGCTCAGGAAGTAGATGCGAGCGATGAAACGCAGAGGAGCCCGAGGTGGCTGCTGCTGCTGACCGTTAGATCGCCCCAGAGGTGGCACACATCCTGGGGACTGGGCATTTGGACCCTGAAAAGGAGACAGCACCTCCGCTGGGATCAACAAAGCAGGAGCCATCCCACATGGCAGAGGAGGCAGACGAAATACAGCCGGGGGCATCTGTGAGGGGGCAGCAGGGGAAGGGATAGACTGAGCACAGGCCTGGGGGGTCTGATCTCTGGGGTTGTGGGGCTTTTCCTTGGGGTTGGAAGGCAGTTTCCTTTCAGGGGGCACTTTGCTGGTTTGGATGGGCAGTTCTCGGGGTCGAGAAGGCTGTTTTCCCCCTGGAGCCACATCACGAGGCTTCATTTGAGGATCCCGGTTAGGGGGCATTTTGGTGGATTGAGGGGTGGGCAAGGCCTGCTTGGGGGGCTGTTTTCTGGACTGTGGGGGAAGTTCCTGCGACTTTGGAGCCAGGTTCTGGTCAGAGGGTAATTTGGCAGGTTGTGGGGAAACTTCCCGATCAGGAGGCAGTTCCTGGTTTGGGGATGAAGTGTCCTGTTCAAGAGTTTCTCCCAGAAGCTCAAGCATCTTCTCATTCTGGATCCTGCGGATGTGACACTGAGCCCGAAGTAAGTGGTAAGAATCCAGGAAAACAAGGAGAGGGAGGGAGCCCTCGAGGAACAGCTGAGAGAGGGCCTGTGGTAGATAGAAGACATAACATGGTCAGAAGAAGTCAACACACAATCTACTTTTTTAAAAGAAAAAGCAGAACCTATCAACATAATAATATTAAACTATATGCAAGTAAAACATGACTTTTATTACTATAATAAGGCTTACCTGTAGGTATCGTGAATATCTCCTAAACTAGCACAGTTTAGGAGATATTCACTGTATACGCTTGCGCCAACGTCATTGGCGCATGCGCACTGAAGAAGCAGCCCTCCATGCCATTTCTTCACTAGAGAGTGCCGTGACTGGCGGTTTTCATGCGCATGCACGGGAGTGACGTCACGTGACTCCGGCAAATCACAGAGCCAGAGTCCGAGACCCTGGAAGGAAGAGGGTTGAACATGGATGCAGCCTCCACAGGGGACAGTGTGGGCTTCGTTTGCAGGTAAGTGTCACATAATGGGCTAGTATGCAATGCTAGTATACTAGCCCATTATGCTTTTACTTTGCATGGAACTAAAGAGGAAGTAAAACCATCAGGGTTTACTTCCTCTTTAAATCAATACATCAATGTATAAAAAGATTAAAAAATACAGCAGCTGTTACCCTCATAAGTATCCAGCGCTGTCCGGTTTCTACTTACATTTGGCTTAAAAAGGAAATCTCTCATTAAACGTATAGATGTCTGACAGAGGTGACCATTGTCATATAAATGAATGACCACCTTTTAAGTGGTTGTAATCCCTTATACAGTCAGTGGTCGAAGGAAGGAAAAGCCCTCAATTCCCCTATCAACACATTCAGTGTTGGATAGGGATGGATCGATGTTGTTTGCCAAACAACATCTAAAAAAGGCTTCACAGTTCTGGAACAACATCCTATGGACAGATGAGACCAAGATCAACTTGTACCAGAGTGATGGGAAGAGAAGAGTATGGAGAAGGAAAGGAACTGCTCATGATCCAAAGCATTCCACCTCATCAGTGAAGCATGGTGGTGGTAGTGTCATGGCGTGGGCATGTATGGCTGCCAATGGAACTGGTCCTCTTGTATTTATTGATGACGTGACTGCTGACAAAAGCACCAGGATGAATTCTGAAGTATTTCGGGCAATATTATCTGCTCATATTCAGCCAAATGCTTCAGAACTCATTGGACGGCACTTCACAGTGCATATGGACAATGACCCGAAGCATACTGCAAAAGCAACCAAAGAGTTTTTTTAAGGGAAAGAAGTGGAATGTTATGCAATGGCCAAGTCAATCACCTGACCTGAATCCGATTGAGCACGCATAGAGACAAAACTGACAGGAAAATGCCCCAAGAACAAGCAGGAACTGAAGACAGTTGCAGTAGAGGGCTGGCAGAGCATCACCAGGGATGAAACCCAGCATCTGGTGAGGTCTATGCGTTCCAGACTTCAGGCTGTAATTGATTGCAAAGGATTTGCAACCAAGTATTAAAAAGTGAAAGTTTGATTTATGATTGCTAATCTGTCCCATTACTTTTGGTCCCTTAAAAAGTGGGAGGCACAAAACTTGTAATTTCTACACCGTTCACCTGATTTGGATGTAAATACCCTCATATTAAAGCTGAAAGTCTGCAGTTAAAGCACATCTTGTTCGTTTCATTTCAAATCCATTGTGGTGGTGTATAGAGCCAAAAAGATTAGAATTGTGTCAATGTCCCAATATTTATGGACCTGACTGTATATACCTAGTAAAAGTGACTGGCTTCAGGTGATACACAGAGATGAAACAAATCCTCCTGCATAAGTTGTACCTATTTATGTTGCAGTCGTCTCTTCCCTACAGGCATTCAAATTGCAGAATTTATACAGCTTGTCTGAGCTTTCAGAAAGCGGGGGGTGGGGAGCTGATGTTACTTTGCAGTACTCAGTGAGGACCTTTAATAATCAGACACTCACCTGTCCCCCGGTCCTCGCTCTTCTCCCCCTCCTCCATGCGGTGCCGGCATTGCAACTGTGGGCGCCCGGCTGTGGCTTCAAAGCCGGGCGCACACTGCGCATGCGTGAGCTCTGAATGGCCGGGCAATCTTCTGGGACCAGTGACATGTCTCAGAAGATTGCCGGGAGGGGGGGGTGAACTTCCTTCTGGCGCCGCGGTCCTAGGAGAGGAAGTGGGGAGCTGGATACCTGTCAAAACCAGGTATCCGCTCCCTACCCCCAAAAAAATGACATGCCATTTGTGGCAGTGGGTCACCAACACTTAAAGCGGAAGTTCCACTTTTGGATGCAACTCCGCTTTAACCACTTGCCGACCACCGCCGCAGCGTGACGGCGGCAAGGTGGTTCATTATCGTGAAACACCGTCACAGGACGGCAGCTGTGATAACGAGTATTGTGGGCGCGCTCACTGTGTTCGAGGGGGGTCCAGGGAGCGGGTAGGGCGGACTCTGATCTCCACCGGCTACCCGTGATGGCCCCCCCCCCCGCAGTGAAAGAATGGAGGTCCGTGTAAGTAAACACGGATCTCCATTCTCATAGAAGGGGAAGGGCTGTGATCACAGGCTTCTTGTATATGGAAGCTGTGATAACTCCCCTCCCCCTGCCAGCCCAGCACCAATACAGTTAGAACACACAGAGGGAACACAGTTAACCCTTAGAGCGCCCCCTCCAGGTTAACACCTTCACTGAATTTTCACATTAATCAGTGCATTTTTATAGCACTAATCGCTGTATAAATGCCAATGGTCCCAAAAAAGTGTCAAAATGGTCCAACATGTCCGCTGCAATATTGCAGTACCGCTAAAAATCGCAGATCGCCGCCATTACTAATAAAAATAAATAAATAAATAAAAACCCCAGAAATTAATTCTCATCATTCGTAAACGCGGCAACTTTTGCGCAAACCAACCAATAACATTTTTTTACCACAAATATGAGAAAGAATATAAATCGGCCAAAACTGATGAAAAAAAAAAAAATTATAAATTTTTTTTGTATTTGTATTTTAGCAAAATGTAAGAAAAATAGTTTTTTTTTTTTTTGCAAAATTGTCGGTCTTTTCTTGTTTATAGCGGGGATCAAAAATGATGCAAAGGGGATCAAATACCACCAAAAGAAAGCTCTCTTTGTGGGAAAAAAAAGGATGCAAATTTTGTTTGGGTACAATGTCGCACGACCGCGCAATTGTCAGTTAAAGCGCCGCAGTGCCGAATCGCAAAAAGTGCTCTGGTCCTAAAGTGTGAAATCCTTCCAGGGCTGAAGTGGTTAAAGTGTTACTAAACCCAGTAATCTGAATATAATTAATCTGCCCCCCCACCACCCCCTACAGTGCCCACAGCTTATAAATCTTCCTTTTTACATCATAATACTGCCACTATATATATCTTTGGCTGATCTGTATACCACGGTCACGTGATAAACTGCAGGGTCTGCAGAGTGCTGAGTTTTCAGCTAGGAGAAGATTTCCACTACAGCCTGTATACATGCCCACATGTGTAATGTCAATATCATGTGACCTGGCTAGCTCTGAGAACAAGGAAATGTGCTCTCCAGCAATAGAGACTAAACTGAGCATGTGCAGCTTTACTTCCCTCACTGTGCATTATCTGGCCTTGCCTAGAGAAACCCTACAGGAGGGAAGGATCTGTCCATACAGGATGAAAAATCCTTTTTACACAATGCAGAGGATTAACCCCTTAAGGTCCACAGTGAGTATAACAACCATGCTATGCTGCGCATACAGACAGATTTTATTGTTGTGGGTTTAGTAACACTTTAAGCTGATTGGAGGGAAGGAACACACACCCCTTAACACAGCACACAGGAACAGAGCTGAGGCTATCAATCACAGGCTGTGTGCTGGAGCTCCCGCTCAAATGTATTTATTTTATCATTTATTTCAGGTACTAATATAGCGCTGTCAATTTACGCAGCGCTTTACATTGTACATTCACATCAGTCCCTATCCTCAAGGAGCTTACAATCTAAGGTCCCTAACTCACATTCATACACATACTAGGGCCAATTTAGACAGGATCCAAATAACCAGCTAGCATGTGTTTGGAGTGTGGAAGGAAACAAAATCACCCTTTTATCTCCTGGTGTCAGGAAAACATGTCAGAATTGATTCATGCAGATAGCAGAGGAACAAGGCAGCAGACATAAATGACACTTAGTGCTTTGAATTGAGACAAGTACACACTATAGAGGAATATGCCATGTTCATATTTCATGTCTGAGGTTTACATCCAAATATGATTTTATTTTATATTTAAAAAGTTTTAGTAGCGTTTTTGTATGTCCCAATTTCAAGGGAGCCTTGAGTTTTAATTATTACTAATGACATAAGAAGATTAGGCCCACACAAGACCCAATATTTTTATGCATGTAAATGTTATACACTCAATGCAATAATGTTATGTGTGATGTTGTTTTACAAAGCTTGCTTCCATGTAGTTTTTTATACCCCATAATGACAACGTGAAAGAAGTTCATTTGAAATCTTTGCAAATTTGCCATGACACTCTCAATGATCATCCTTGAGAGGTTTCTACAACTTGATTGGAGTCCACCTGTGGTAAATCCAGTTGATTGGACATGATTTGGAAAGACACACGCCTGTCTATATAATATCCCACAGTTAACAGGGCATGTCAGAGCACATACCAAGCCATGAAATCCAAGGAATTGTCTGTAGACCTCAGAGAAGAGATTGTATCGAGGCACAGATCAGGGGAAGGGCACAGAAAATGTTCTGCAGAATTGAAGTTCCCTATGAGCACTGTGGCCTCCATCATCCATAAATAGAAGTTTGGAACCACCAGGACTCTTCCTAGAATAGAGCGTCCGGCCAAACTGAGCGACCAGAAGAGAGAGGCCTTCGTAAGGGAGGTGGCCAAGAAACCGATGGTCACTCTGACAGAGCTCCAGCGTTTTTCTGTGAAGAGAGGAGAATCTTCCAGAAGAACAACCACCTCTGCAGCACTCCACCAATCAGGCCTGTATGGTAGAGTGACCAGAAGGAAGCCACTTCTCAGTAAAAGGCACATGACAGCCCACCTGGAGTTTGCCAAAAGGCACCTGAAGGACTCTCAGCCCATGAGTAACAAAATTCTCTGGTCTGATGAAACAAAGATTGCACTCTTTGGCCTGAATGGCAAGCGTAATGTCCAGGCACCGCTCATCCCCTGGCCAATACCATCCCTAAAGTGAAACATGGTGGTGGCAGCATTATGTTGTGGGGAGGTTTTTCAGCAGCAGGAACTGGGAGACTAGTCAGGATTAAGGGAAAGATGAATGTAGCAATGTACAGAGACATCCTTGATGAAAACCTGCTCCAGGGACCTCAGACTGGGGCAAAGGTTCATCTTCCAACAGGACAAGGACCCCAAGCACACAGCCAAGATAACAAAGGAGTGGCTACAGGACAACACGGTGAATGTCTTTGAGTGGCCCAGTCAGAGCCCAGACTGGAACCCGATTGAACATCTCTGGATAGATCTTAAAATGGCTGTGCACTGCTGCTACCCATCCAACCTGATGGAGCTTGAGAGGTCCTGCAAAGAATAATGGGAGAAATTGCCCAAAAATATATGTGTGCCAAGCTTGTAGCTTCATACTCAAAAATACTTGAGGCTGTAATTGGCGCCAATGGTGCTTCAACAAAGTATTGAGCAGAGGCTGTGAATGCTTATGTACATGGGATTATTTTTGTCTTTTATTTTTAATACATTTGCAAAGATTTCAAACAAACTTCTTTCACGTTGTCATTATGGGGTATTGCTTGTAGAATTTTGAGGAAAATAATTTAATCCATTTTGGAATAAGGCTGTAACATAACAAAATGTGGAAAAAGTGAAGCGCTGTGAATACTTTCCAGATGCACTGACGTTTGCCCACTGACAAAGAAATGACCAGTCTATCATTTTAATGGTAGTTTTTTTTTTTTTTAACAGTGAGAGACAGAACAACTAGAAAAATGCATTTTAAAAAAAGTCATGAATTGATTTGCATTTTAGTGAGTGAAATAAGGATTCAATCCCCTATCAATTAGCAACATTTCTGGCTCCCAGGTGTCTTCTATACAGATAACGAGCTGACATTAGGAGCACTCTCTTAAAGGGAGTGCACCTAATCTCAGCTTGTTACCTGTATAAAAGACACCTATCTAGAGAAGCAATCAATCAGATTCCAATCTCTCCACCATGGCCAAGAACAAAGAGCTGTCCAAGGACATCGAGGACAAGATTGTAGACCTACTCAAGGCTGGAATGGGCTACAAGACCATCACCAAGCAGCTTGGTGAGAGGGCGACAACAGTTGGTGCGATTATTCGCAAATGGAAGAAACACAAAATAACTGTCAATCTCCCTCGGTCTGGGGCTCCATGCATGTTCTCACCTTGTGGCGTTTCAATGATCATGAGAACGGTGAGGAATCTTGTCAATGATCTTAAGGCAGCTGGGATCATAGTTACCAAGGAAACAATAGGTAACATACTACGCCATGAAGGACTGAAATCCTGCAGCATCCGCAAGGTCCCCCTGCTCAAGAAAACACATGTACAGGCCAGCCTGAAGATTGCTAATGAACATCTAAATGATTTGGAGGAGAACTGGGTGAAAGTGTTGTGGTCAGATGAGACCAAAATTGAGCTACAGTATTTGGCATCAACTGAATTCCTCGTGTTTGGAAGAGGAGGAATGTTGCCTATGACCCCAAGAGCACCATCCCCACCGTGAAACATGGAGGTGGAAACATTATACTTTGGGGGTGTTTTTCTGCTAAGGGGACAGGACAACTTCACCGCATCAAAGGGATGATGGATGGGGCCATGTACTGTCAAATCGTGGGCGAGAACCTCCTTGCCTCAGCCAGGGCATTGAAAATGGGTTGTGGATGGGTATTCCAGTATGACAATGATCCAAAACACAGGGCCAAGGCAACAAAGGAGTGGTTTAAGAATAAGTACGTTGAGGTCATGGAGTGGCCTAGCTAGTCTAAAAACCTTAATCCCATAGGGAGCTGAAGATTCGCGTTACCAAACGTCAGCCTCGAAACCTTAATGACTTGGAGAGGATCTGCAAAGAGGAGTGGGACAAAATTCTTCTATATAAGCTTGGTGGCCAACTACAAGAAACGTCTGACCTCTGTGATTGCCAACAAGGGTTTTGCCACCAAGTACTAAGTCATGTTTTGCAAAGGGGTAAAATACTTATTTTACTCATTAAAATGCAAATCAATGTATAACTTTTTTGAAATGCGTTTTTCTGGATATTTTTGTTGTTATTCTGTCTCTCACTGTTAATAAACCTACCATAAAAATTATAGACTGATCATTTCTGTGTCAGTGGGCAAATGTACAAAATCAGTGGGGGATCAAATGCTTTTTTCCCCTCACTGTATGTACTCGTGTGCCTTCTTAAAGTGCAACCTATGTATGGTGGCGGTTTCTACACTCTAGGGAAGCAATTGACTCCCTGAGCAAAGCTATTCAGTGCTTTAAAAGGCCTTAGCCCATTCATTTCCACAGGAGAGCCAAGAGCTGAATGACATCTATACCATAATTTTAAATCAGGTATGCTGACAGAGACTGGTCGTTAGGGGGAGTGCTATCATAGATACATACTCAATACTCTAGGTATCCATGGAAGCACAAGAAGTGCAAAGATTTTCTTTCCAGTATATAGTGTCTTTACTATTAATCTTATTAAACAAGGTAAAAAATAATAAAAAAAACATGTAAAATGTACTTGATACACAAACCATCCCCATGACTCAAGTGCTATATGCTAATTTCAAAGCAATCATTCTGAACTTATACACTGAATCATCTCAGAATTACAATGTGATTAGACACAAGAAAAAACTGTTTCCATAAGCGTTAGCCAAAAATCCTGTGTTTTTTTTTTGTTTTGTTTTTTACTGTAAAATCCTTTTCTCATTAAGGGACAAAGGGTCAGAAGAATTTCTGAGATGCATGGGTTATACTGCCTTCTATGGGAAAACTGGACACTGGCAACAAACTGTTAGTTTGCCAGTAATGCTCCTACCCACTTCCATCTTGATTTGGTTTTATGCAAAAATGGTAGGAGTGATCAAATGACTCCAAAAAATAGGTAAAAATCCTGGTTTCTTAATAATTCAGTAAGGGTCACAGAGTAGGAAGGAATTCAAGACATGGTACATCCAAAAGAAATCCAACTGAGCAAACACAGGAAGCAAAGCACTAATAAGCCCATGACAACAGAACAAAACTTTGGGCTACTTACAGGTCAAAGAGCTGCCTGAAAGACCTTACGTCACAGCTGAGGCCTGAACACCTGGCAGGTAAAACTTGGAGAACAAATGAATGGAAGACCAGACGACAGCCTTGCATATTTGAGAAACAGAT
The DNA here is from genome assembly GCA_018402905.1 of Glandirana rugosa. Lineage (NCBI taxonomy): Eukaryota > Metazoa > Chordata > Amphibia > Anura > Ranidae > Glandirana > Glandirana rugosa. The sequence goes on along the minus strand of BLSH010130338.1, from coordinate 566,880 downwards.
GCCTGTAGCTGGAGTGCACCTTGTTAGGAAAATCTGGAAGCTTGTCCTTAGTACTTAATGCCTCATACAGAATACTAGGTTAACAAAAAAAACAGAGCCACTGTACTAACAATCCAATGTTAGTACAGTGATCTACCCTGCTGTGTTATTGTGCTCTGACAGGGTGACATTCCCCCTGCAAGAACACACCAGTAAGTGCTCTCAGCCATTGGCTAAGCAAGCCGATTAGGAGGAGATGGTCGGCAGACCTTTTTCGGTCATGACCCCTTGCCAGAAGCCGGTTTCTGTCGGACGGGCTACCCTACACATAGGGAACTCTACTCAAGGGAAATCTACTTAGGATGTACTGAAGCACTATAGAGAAATGTGAGTACAATGTCCTGGTTAAGGTGAAAGGAAGAAACTACCTTGGGGAGAAAGGAGGCCCTGAGTCTCAAGACTATCTTGTCTCTGTTTTACTTTTTTCCTGTGCAAAAAAAAGTGGTAATGACAATGATGAAGGCTGCTTTTGTGCTTCGTGAGTGAGCCTAGACAGAACAATACATCATATAGGTTAAAAGTACAGTTTTTGAAGAGCTTTCAAACCTAGGTTGAAAACCCATGAAGTCACAGGTGGACCTATATGAGCAACACCCTCAACAAAGGCTTTCACCAAGGAATGAGAGGCACGCAGCCTTTCTAAAAGATTCACTTGAGAGAATATCTGACCTATATTCATACTCGAGACCAAATGTTGATCCAGACCAGACTGGAGAAAGGTCAGGATGTGACCCACAAAACATTCCTGGGATATCATTTTCCTGCTTCACACAATGCAAAGTACAATGGTAAACCTTACTAGAGGTGGGTTTCCTAGTCTTTAGGAGTATAGGAATAACGGAATCGAACAGGCTCCTATCTGTTAGAACAGCTACGTCATTAAAGGCAGCAGCTTTGAAGCAGGATGGTAAATCAGATCTTGGGACAAGATCCATGTGATCTTAAAGAGCCCTTGGAGTGTCTGCCAGGAGTCTGATGAGATCTGAGTACCACATCCACCTAGGCGTTCATTGAGTATAATAAAAATAGCCTCCATCTCAATCCTGTGCAGCAGACAAAGGTTCAGGAGAGGAAAGGTGCTGATCATGTTGAACTGATCCCACTGAGTAACCAGAGGATCCACTGCAATGGCTAGAGGATCCCTGGACCTGGAGACAAACTTACTCAGTTTGTTGTTGAATCTGGAAGCCAAGAGGTCCACGTCTGGTGTTGCCTGCCTGCAACAGAAGTCTTTAAACACCTCTGGGTAAAAAGACCATTCTGCTGAGTCCAGATATTGACAACTGAGGAAATCTGACTGCCAATATTGCATGCCTGTAACGTGTATAGCAGACAGAACTGGACCGTGAAGTTCTGTCCAGCCAGAACTTGGTTGGCTGCTCTTTGAGCTGTTAGACTTCTGATTCCTCCCTGATGGGTGATGTATGCCAACACTGTAACATTGTCCAACTTAATCCAGGTCTGATGGCCCTGCAATCAAGAGGACCAGCACTGAAGGGATAACAGAATCGCTCATGACTCCTGGTCAGGAGATGAGCTACCTCTGTTGACCAAGTTCCCTGCACTGAAAGGGTGTCCAGGCTTCTTCCCCAAGCTGGCATCCATTGTGAGAATCTTCCAGACATGGAAGGTTTTCCTAACTTCCAGGGCTAGATTTGTGAGCCCCCAGGCCAGAGATAACCTGATCATGGGTGTCCGGCAAATCCAGAGTCAGTTCCTTCTTGTCCCATACAGCCAGAAGGTTGAGTTGCAACAATCCGGAGTGCAACTGGGTATACAGAACTGCCTCAAAGCCCAGAGCCCTAACACAAAAGCGAGAGTTGGACAGCTACTGGACTGGGAGCAGAGAGTCGGAAGTTTGTCTTGCAAAAGAAAAAAAAAACTTGGATTGTGTAGTAGGTAGAATGAGACCTAAATGGTCCAAGCGACAAGTCAGTTCCAGCACTGACTTCTGGAGGTTGAGTTCAAATGAATTGTCTGAACAATTTGTTAGATACTGACTGATAACGTATGTGTTGACTGTTTTTCTGTAGGAGGTCATCCTGATATCCAACTATTGGGATGCTCTGTGAATATAGCAAGACTAGCACAGGGGCTAGTGCCTTGGTGAAAATTTTAAGTGTAGTGAACAGATCAAAAGGGAGAGGCAACAAACTAGTAGTAATGCATGCCCACTGCCAAAAGTAGGTATCGTTGATGGCTGGAAAGATGAGGACATGCAAGCAGGTATCCTTGATGTCCACAGAGGCCAGAAAGTCCCCATAAAAGATGGAAGCAGTGACTGACCAGGTAGGTTCCAGAACTTTTTTACTTGAATGAAAGGATTAAGTGCTTTTGGGTTGAGGAGTTTGAAATTCTAGCTTGTAGCCCCTGAACACCCCATTGCTCAACCATGCATCTGATATGCATTTGGTCCAGGTGGTTGCAAAGGCCAACAGATGTCTCCCCACGTTTGGAAGTGGAGACCTGCACGATTCTGGCTAAAATTAGAATTACAATTTTTTTGCGTAGAATAAAGATCACAATTCTCACAGTGTAACTTCATCTTTCACATTATACAAATAAATTGGGCTAACTTTACCGTTTAGTTTTTTTTTAACTCATTAAAGTGTATTTTTTCCAAAAAATTGTGTTTGAAAGACGACAAATACAATGTGACATAAAACAACCGCTATTTTATTCTCTGAGGTCTCTGCTAAAAATTTTTTTATATATATAATTATGTTTGAGGGTTCTAAGTAATTTTCTTGCAAAAAACACTGATTTAAATTTGTAAGCAACAAGTGTCAGAAAAAGGCTTAGTCTTTCAGGTGGTTAATCTGATCTCATTTACAGACCAACGTTCATCCTTTTGATCTAAAAGAACTAAATGTTACAATGTTTCTCTTTATCTCAGTCTGAGCGATGCGGTGATAAACTTAGCAGGCTGCCGGTTTTGTTTTGTTTTTTTGTTTTGTTTTTTTACAGCTGTCAGCAGTGAGCAGAGAACTCTCTGCACTGATTCGAGGAAATGCTGTATTGAGATCGTGAGGGGGGTTGAATCACGATCTCGATTCTTTAACGATGAATTGCCCACTGAAGACTTGCCCACAGGTTTGGAGGCTTTGGTTTCCAAGGTTTGCGAAGGAAATAAGTGCTGTACTTGGTCTAAAAGAAATTGAAGCACTCTTCTTAGTCTAAATGAAGAAGGTTTTCCAGCTTGAACTTCAGCTTTCTTTTGCTGAGGGACTCTTTCTCCCAGTGACACCTTTAAAGCTGTCCACAGGAGCACCAAAGAGGCTGTCTCAAATGGCTTACACATTAAGAATTTTTGTACTGCTGCTCAGCTGAACAACATTTAGGCCAAAAGAGTCCTCCACATATGTAAGAGGAGCTTCAGCACAGTAATATAGGGCAACAGACAAAACCAAAGGATCATTTAGAATAATTTCAGCTTAGACATATCCATGGTCCAAACTCCCAAGGTCTGGTAGATGGACATGACAGCAATGGTGATATACAGAGCCTGCTAGGAAAAAAAGGGGGAGTCTTTTTCAGCCAGTTCTTAAAACGCCTGAATGTCCTCAACAGGAATGGTTAGAGTTTTGTTAAAGTAAGAAATGGCCGTTCTCCTCAATAGGCCATTATTGTTTAGCAAAATGCTTGAGAGAGAAAAATAGCTTGGCAAGAGAGGACCAATCACTACACAAAACTGGCTGTAGTAGAGAATGTACCCAGAAAGGTTTTGACTGGTTGGGAACTGTTAAAGGGAGCCCTGACTGGTAACTTAAGAGAATTCAGATGCAGGTTGCTCAAATCTAGACATGCACGCCCCATGTCAATGAGAACCTAAATACTATCTTTAAGTAGAGTTATGCAAGAAGACTGAATCTCCTCATGCACAAAATAATCAAAAAGGATAGGGTAAACTCTTCATCATCCTCAGCTGTGTGTGATGGAAAGGCCCACAGGACCAGTTCCCTTGCACTTAAGTACTTGTAAGCAAACAGAAGCGCAGAGGCGTAATAATCTGTAAAGGAAATACCACATTTATTGGTAAAAACCTAGCACACTTACGTCAGAGTTGCCTGTGTTTGGCTCAGAGTGCAGAAGGGAAACGTGCATGCACTGCCAGGTGTGTGGCAGTACACACAATTCCTTTCTGCACTCTATGCTAAACACAGGCAACTCTGTTGTACCAATAAACGTGGGCCTTTTTTTTTTACTGATTCCTGTACCCTTACAACTCTGTTTTATTACATATACAAGTACTGGATCAGTCCCAGATCTGTATTAAAAGCTGCAGGATCAACTTTTTCTGATTTGCCATCATGCCAAAGACTCTCTTGGACTGAATGTTTACATTGAACGCTGTATATATTTATGTACATTTACAGTACATAAAACAAGTGTTTTGTACCCTTGCACTTATGAACCAACACCACATGCAGAAGAAGAGGTTGCATGACCTTCTGTGACCAAGTTACTGTAGGTAGCAGTGAGAAGGACCGATTCTGGGACCATCGGGGTAGCTGGTGATGATATTTCTGAGGCCAAAGGTGAGAGAGGCAAAGCAAACTTACTGCAGCTTATTGTAGCAGTGGTCTGGAAAGCACCCTGCAGCTAAAGACAGTAGTAGGGCACTGGGTAAGTGCAAATGCAGGGCCCAGTGAGGAGATCACATTCTAAATAGTCTTTGCCCCTCTAGTGGGCATGCTCCCAGGAGATTGGGTATCTGGAGAGCACCACATGCTAAGCCCAGTGTCCAAAAGTCACATTAAAGGCAGACTCCGCATTTTCAACATAGCAGGGCCCAGGCATAGCCTGCAAGGCAGGGAGTTTGCTTGATACTGCAGTTAATGAGGAATCCAGATTAAGAAAAATGTTTTTTATCAAAAAGGAAAAAAACGGTTCATGTTTTTCTCTAAAGAAGAAAAAAATGTCAATTCTCCTAGGATGCCAGCCAGAAACCGAAGCCTGGTGGAAGTGGGGGAGGTTATTCTTGCTGACTAACATTTTTGGGTTGCCAGTGTCCAATTCTCCTAAACATAGAAGTATAACTCATACATCTTTGTGCCCCTTATTCAATGATTATGAGAAGTGTTTTGTGTGTTTTATTTTTACTATTTCATAAACTTATTTGTAGATATTTTCATGAAATAAGAATTGTGTGTAATAACATTTAACATAAACCAGCAAATACATTAAAATATTTTGCCGATTAACTTTGCTTAAATAAATATCCCATTCCATTTTAGAAACACGTCCATCTATTGCTTATACATGTATAAATCTGGATCCTTTACCATTTCAATTCCAAGATGGACAAATAAAGCCTCTTCTATAAACGGAGGAACAAGGAATCACAGTCAACTTTATGTTTCCAGTGTAGTAGTATGGAAGAGCAGAATTAGATAGGAGTTATTCCTAGGAAATGTAGCATCTTTGCCCCCGACCCATCTTTTCAATGGACATTGATAAGTATTCGAATAGGCACATAAAAGCCACCCTATCGGCACTAAAGCATCTTTACCCCTCATTAGTTTAACTGACATCATTGATAAATACTGCAATAGGCACAGAGCATCTTTGCGCCCCCCGCCCCCCCATTTCTTTACTTGACATTGATGCAATAGGCACAGTGAAGCAACAAAATGTATTTGTACTGCCATGCCCTGCTCCATCAGACACTAGATGCCTTCAAGTTGATCTTCACTTGTAAAGGACTAGCAGGTACACAGCTTTGACCAATTACACTATTCCCCCATTTACTGCAGGGCCATGAATGGTGTAGCTGGGCACTCTGCTCATCCACCAGGCTCTAATCTCCTGGCTACATTTCCTCATGGAAAATCTGTCACTGAAAAGACTTGATCTTCCTTCAGACATGTCCTGCACAAGACACACAATTATTATCAATTACATTTTGTTCCTTTTACATGAAATGACACTGACCTCACATTCTGCCTCGGTACTCTGCAGCTCCTCCTGCAGGTGGCTGAGTGCAACATGTGGATTACATTCCTGCAAGAGGCACTCTGGAAAAGAGAAAGAAATAATTATTTGCTTTGGTGTACTGTACCTGGGCTTTTACATTGGATCCAATGACTCATTTCTATTGATCACATTACAAATCATTTGGCAGACTTTGAGGGTGATGTGCTATCTACAAGAGGAGGAAAAATAAAGTACAACGCAGCCAAAGGACTGACCTACAGATTTTTCAAACATAAGGCACAGGGGGACTTATCAAGTACATATGTAATATTTATAATTTTATCAGTGCAGCTTCAAGGTTTTCCCCATTCAGATACAAGTAAAAATATATATATATATTACTATGAACTGTATTGAATCCTTACACTTTGTAGAATTCATTAAAGTACATACCCTAGGATTGTCATCCTTATTCTGGCTTCACTAACAAGTCAATGACATGAACAAGCATGCACTGTAAGAATACAAACTTTCAGATTTCATTGGTTGCTTGCTTGTTCCTGCTCATTTACTGACTAGGTAGTAAAACCAGGATCAGTTATATAGCTGAAACTTTGGGTTTTTTTTTTTTTTTTTGCTATAGCTACAGTCACATAACATACCTGTAAAAAAGTATACCCACAACCCCAAAGGCTGATTGTTCCTGTTGCAATCTTCTCTCTAGTGCACAGTCCTCTTCACAACACTGAACTTCCAGCACTGATGGGGGTTAAACAGCTTTGGGTCGAACACTGAAGAAACTCCCAACGGGTGCCCATGCCTTTCTGTCCCCTGATAAAAAGCTTTAGCATTGTTTTGCCAGTATGTTATCTGTTCTGTGAATGAGGGAAAGGACGATGAATGGTAGGATCCTCTCCATCAACTAATGAAACATGTTGCATTCTGTGAAAACATTGTAATAACTTTTATCAATGGAGGAGGGGACAGTCCTGTTGGGACATTCTTCAATGCACTTCACTTTTAGGTCCAAAGCCATTAACCCTCTCAGTGTTGGAAGTTCAGTGTTGTGAAGAGGACCAGGCATCACCGGAGAGAAGATTTCTACATGAACCATTAGCCTGCAGGTCGTGGGATAAACTTTATACTGTAGCTGCTGACTTTTAATATTAGGGCACTTCCAGCTCAGTTCGTCGCGGCCGTACCTGTCAAAACCAGGAACCCACTCCCCCCAAAAGGTGCCAAAAGAGGCAGTGGAGGGGGAAGGAGGCAGACAAGTGGAGCTTCCCCTTTTGGGTGAAGCTCCGCTTTAAGTGACGTTCAACTAGACTTGCTCTGTAATGTTAAAGATGTTTTTGCTACTCACACAAGTAGCTTCCTCAGCTGAAAAAGCTATTTGGCCAAGTAGCGAAATGTCAACATTACAAACCAAATCCAGTTGCATGTCACTGCTACTGGGCATCCAGACAGGTTCACTTTATTTATTTACTATTTTATTACAGGTACTTATATAGTGCCATCAATTTACACAGCGCTTTAAACATATATTGTGCATTCACATCAGTCCCTTACCCTCAAGGAGCTTACAATCTAAGGTCCCCAACTTACATTCATACATACACATACTAGGGCCAATTTAGACAGGATCCAATTAACCTACCAGCATGTCTGGAGGGTGGGAGGAAACCGGAGTACCCAGAGGAAACCCACGCAGCTACAAGGAGGACATGGAAACTCCAGGCAGGTAGTGTCATGGTTGGGATCACTAACATTTTCCTCTCACACAAAAGCATGATAAAATAACACAATAACACGATAAAAAATTTTATATTACATACAACTGCACAATATAAATATGCCAACATCTACATTAACCTAACCTTTAGGAATTAGGCACAAAAATAACTTAGCCCAAAGTAATAATTAGGAAATAATGTGTTATTTCTAACTAAAATGGGTCTTGCCTGATCTATGATTTGAGGGTTTAGCCAGTAAAATAATAGATACGGAAGAAAACATGCATGCAAAAAAAGAAAGAACAGATAGAAGAGAAAAAGACAGCAAAATTGCCCTCGTCCCCAACCCATACATTCTAGATTGGGCCATCTGTCTACAAGCTTGAATATCCATTGCACATCTGAACTCTTTATTGAACCTTTATAATAACCATCATACCTACCATCGTTATTTTGCATTTGGTACTGGAAGCATTTTTTTCCTTATATCATTTTACTAAAACATTGTCCAGTTAGGGCCCTCTGATAAATACATCCCAATGACGTTGTGCTTGGATACAGCTTTTGTGGATGAGCCAGACAACGTTACTGAAAATGGAGTTTCTCTCCCTGGCCTGATTTTAGACAAAGCTCTTCTAATCCACACACAAGTTCAGACATGGGCCAATACAATGTACCAATATCGTTACACTACACATTCCTAGAATCAGCAGCACAAAATCGCATTACATAGCAGCAAAAAAAAAAAACCCAAACATTCTAGTTAGCATATTATTTAACTCAGAGCAGCACTAATTTGTGTAAAATCGGAATTGTTGCTTCTGGCAACCGACTAGCAAAAGCTGTCACTTTTCTAAAATGTAAGTGTCCAGCTCGTTGCCCCGAGCATCTTTAACCACTTGCCCACTGGGCACTTAAACCCCCTTCCTAACCAGACCAATTTTCAGCCCCCTTCCTAACCAGACCATTGGATTCACCTCAATGGGTTCTTACCCTTTTAACTTATGTAACAATAAAATTTGAACATTTTTATACATCTATGAGTAGTGTCACTACCTACAAAGTCCCACAACAAAAGGTTTTTTTTTTTCATAGTGATGAGCTAGGGATGGAGCATGGATATGGACGGATGAGCCAGGGATGGAACATGGATGTGGACAGATGAGCCAGTGATGGAGCATGGATGTGGACAGATGAGCCAGTGATGGAGCATGGATATGGATGGATGAGCCAGGGATGGAGCATGGATGGATGAGCCAGGGATGGAGCATGGATGGATAAGTCAGGGATGAAGCATGGATGTGGACAGATGAGCCAGGGATGGAGCATGGATGAGTGTGGATGGATGAGCCAGGAAAAGGAGCATGGGTGTGGATGGATGAGCCAGAGATGGAGCATGGATGAGCGTGGATGGATGAGCCAGGAATGGAGCATGGATGAGGATGGATGAGCCAGGGAAGAGCATGCATGGATGAGCCAGGGATGGAGCATGGATGTGGATGGATGAGCCAGGGAAGAGTGTGCATGGATGAGCCAGGGATGAAGCATGGATGTGGATGGGTGAGCCAGGGATGGAGCATGGATGAGTGTGGATGGATGAGCCAGGGATGGAGCATGGATGAGCATGGATGGATGGAGAATGGATGAGCCAGGGATGGAGCATGGACGTGGATGGATGTGCCAGGGATGGAGCATGGATGGAGCATGGATGAGCCAGGGATGGAGCATGGATGAACGTGGATGGATAAGCCAGGGATGTATGGAGCATGGATGAGCCAGGGAAGGATGGATAAGCTTGGGCTGTATGAAGCATAGATGAGCCAGGGATAGATGGATGAGCCAGGGATGGATGGATGAGCCAGGGATGATCCAGGGATGGATGGATGAGTCAGGTATGGAGCATGGATGAGCCAGGGATGGATGAGCCAGGGATGTATGGAGCATAGATGAGCCAGGGATGGATGGATGAGCCGGGGATGTATGTAGCATGGATGAGCCAGGGATGGATGGATAAGCCAGGGATATATGGAGCATGGATGAGCCAGGGATATATGGAGCATGGATGAGCCAGGGATGGATGGATGAGCCAGGGATGTATGGAGCATGGATGAGCCAAGGATGGATGGATGAGCCAGGGATGTATGAAGTATGTATGAGCCAGGGATGTATGGATGAGCCAGGGATGTATGGATGAGCCAGGGATGTATGGAGCATGGATGAGCCAGGGTTAGTGGATGGGTGAGCCAGGGGTGTATGGAACATGGATGAGACAGGGATAGTGGATGGATGAGCCAGCAATGGGCACAGATCAGTGCTGTGGGCACTTCAGATCCAGCCTACAGCGCTGCTGCACCCGATCTCTCCTCACACGCTATAACAATCAGTGCGAGGAGAGGGGGAGGAGCTGAACCGGACATGCTCCGGTTTGTTTACGAGCGAATGGACAGAGTGATCACATGGTAAAGGGCTGCTGTCATTGGCCCTGTGCCGTGATCCGTGATGCGCCGGGTCCTATGAACCCAGCAAGCATGGACACTTCCTTGAGCGCGAGTTCAGGAGGATGTCCATGGCTGTGCTGTAGCCGTCTTTTGGCTATGGCCCAGTTGACAAGTGGTTAAACACTCTAGGTATTTTTGTACACTTGTAGATGAAAGAAAGCCGGCAGCTCAATCTTCAGCAATGAATGCGTTTATTAATTCAGGAGTAGTACAAAATAATGCAGGGCTTACGCGTTTCAGCGTGTAGCCTTAATCAGCCTACGATTAAGGCTACATGCCGAAACGTGTAAGCCCTGCATTACATAGTTAGTCAGGTTGAAAAAAGACACAAGTCCATTCAGTTCAACCAAAAAAAAAAAAAAACTGAAAAATTATATATAACCATACAATCCCATATACAATCCTTCACCCACAGTTGATCCAGATGAAGGCAAAAAAACCCAGCAAAGCATGATCCAATTTGCCATAGTGGGGAAAAAATTCCTTCCTGATCCCCCGAGAGGCAATCAGATTCACCCTGGATCAACTTTACCTAAAAATGTTAGTACCCAGTTAGTTATATTATTTACATTAAGGAAAGAATCCAGGTCTTTTTGAAAGCAATCTACCGTGCTGGCCAAAACCACCTCTGGAGGGAGTCTATTCCACATTTTCACAGCTCTAACTGTGAAGAAACCTTTCCGTATTTGGAGATGAAATCTTTTTTCCTCTAGACGTTAAGAGTGCCCCCTTGTCCTTTGTGACAACCTTAAAGTAAATAACTCAACACCAAGTTCACTATATGGACCTCTTATGTATTTGTACATGTTGATCATATCCCCCCTTAATCTTCTCTTCTCAAAAGAGAATAAATTCAGTTCCTGTAATCTTTCCTCATAGCTGAGCTCCTCCATGCCTCTTATTAGTTTGGTTGCCTTTCTCTGCACTTTCTCCACTTCCCCGATATCCTTTTTGAGAAATGGTGCCCAAAACTGAACTGCATATTCCAGATGAGGTATTATTAATGATTTGTACAGGGGCAAAATGATGTCTCTGTCTCTCGAGTCCATACCTCTCTTAATACAAGAAAGTATTTTGCTTGCTTTGGAAACCGCAGCTTGGCATTGCATGCCATTATTAAGCTTATGATCTACCAAAACCCCCCAGATCCTTCTCTACTATGGATTCCCCCAGTTGTACTCCCCCTAGTTTGAATGATGCATGCATATTCTTAGCCCCCAAATGCATAACTTTACATTTATCAATATTAAACCTCATTTGCCACATAGTCGCCCAATTAGACAGTGCATTTAGGTCTGTTTGTAAGTTGGAGACATCCTGTAAGGACGTTATTCCACTGCATAGCTTGGTGTCATCTGTAAACACTGGAATGGTACTTTTAATCCCAGACCCTATATCCTTTATAAATATATTGAAAAGTAAGGGTCCCAACATTGAACCTTGGAGTACACCACTGATAACCTTAGACCATTCAGAATAAGAATCATTAACCACTACTCTCTGAATTCGGTCTTTTAGTCAGTTTTCTATCCATTTACAAACTGATCTTTCCAAGCATGTAGACGTTACCTTACACATTAGCTGTGTGAGGGAAACCCTTTTGCAAAATCCAAGTATATCACGTCCACAGTCACCCCTCTGTCCAGAAGGTGCTCCTAACGACAACTTGTTATGTGTATAAAAGACACCTGTCCACAGAATCTCTTTCTTCCATTCAAACCCACCATCATGAGCAAGACCAAATTGCTGTCAAAAGGACATTAGGGACAACATTGTAGACCTGCACAAGGCTGGAGTGAGCTACAAGACTATCAGCAAGAAGCTTGGTGAGAAGGAGACAACTGTTGGAGAGATTGTTCGCAAATGGAAGAAATACAAAATAACCATCAATCGCAATCGGTCTGAAGCTCCATGCAAGATTTAGCCTCATGGGGTAAGGAGGATTATGATAAAAGTGAGGGATCAGCTCAGAACTACACTGGAGGAGCATGTGAATGATCTCAAGGTAGTTGGGTCCACAGTCACCAAACAAAGCATTGGTAACACAATACACCGCCATGGATTGAAATCCTGCAGCGCCCGCAAGGTCCACCTCCACAAGCAGGCAAATGTACATGCCCATCTGGAGGTTGCCAATAAACTTCTAAAATGATTCAGAGGATTGAGAGAAAGTGCTCTGATCAGAGGAGACCAAAATTGAGCGCTTTGGCATTAACTTGACTCAACGTGTTTAGAGGAAGAATGATGTTGGCTATGACCTTAAGAACACCATCCCTACAGTCAAGCACGGAGGTGGAAACATTATGCTTTAGGGTTGTTTCTCCACTAAAGCTACAGACCGACTTTGCCACATTGAGGGGCCAATGGATAGGGCCATGTATTGTAAAATCTTGGATAAGAACCTTCTTCCCTCAGCAGAACACTGAAGATGGGTCGTGGATGGGTTTTCCAGCAGGACAAGGACCCAAAATATACCGCCTAGAAAAGAGGTACTCCCCCAGTACAAAAACTGGACTTTTAACGGCAGTACATTAATCAAACCATTTATTTCTAAAAACATATGAATTTTATTGCTTACAAAGTTTTATAAAAAGGTGTACCGCCAAGGCAACAAAGGAGTGGCTCAAGAAGACGCACATTAAGGTCATGGAGTGGCCTAGCCAGTCTCCAGACCTTAATCCTATAGAAAATGTATACTGAAATTTTGAGTTGCCAAGTGACAGCCAAGAAACCTTAAAGTGGTTGTCAACTCATGACAATCACTTTAACCTACAGGTAAGCCTATAATAAGGCTTACCTGTAGGTGCCCTGCATATCTCCTTAACCTGTACGGTTAAGGAGATATACAGTGTACTGCTGTTGCCGACGTCATTCGGTACATGCGCAGTGAAGAAACGGCCCCCGTGCCGTTCCTTCACTGTGAGCGTGCCATGACTGGCAGCTCCCGCGCGCATGTGCGGGAGTGACGTCACGTGACTCCGGCCAGTCGCAGAGCCGAAGTCGTGGCCCCGGAGGAAAGAGGGGATGAAGATTGACGCTGCCTGCAAAGGGGACATCGCTGGACGTCGCAGGCTTCGTTTGCAGGTAAGTGACACATAATGGTGCTACTATGCGATGCATAGTAGCCCATTATGCTTCTACTTTGCAAGGGAATATTGAGGAAGTAAACCCCATCAGGGTTTACTTCATCTTTAAGGATTTAGAGAAGATCTGTAAGGAAGAATGAACCAAAATCCCTTCTGAGATGTTTGCAGACCTGGTAACCAACTACAAGAAATGCCTTACCTCTGTGCTTGCCAAAAAGGGTTTTTCCACCAAGTACCAAGTCATGTTTTGCTTGGGATTCAAATACTTATTTTACTCACTGAACTGCAACTCAATTTATAACATTTGTATCATGTGTTTTTTCTGGATTTTTGGTCGATATTGTCTCTATCATTTAAAATACACCTATGATAAAAAATGATAGGCCCTTCCTTTCTTTGTAAGTGGGCAAACTTACAAAATCTGCCGGGGATCAAGTAATAATTTTCCCACTGTAACTATATACAAAGCAGCCTTTCCATTCACTAGCTTAAAGGCATACTGAAGGCTGGGTTTATTTTGCCATCTGTGTCCCTTTGGAAGTCAATTACACTCACCATGGCAATTTTAATGTAAAGAAGTTGGCGTAGGGTATTTTACCTTGCCCATATAATAACAGATGGTACCCTGAAGCCATATGATAGGTTGAAGGAGGAATTCTCACTTCCCAATCGTATGTTTTTCAGATTTCTCCAGGTGCGACATGCTATACGAACCCAGTTCCCCCACCAACTTCCAGAGTTGGCCTCTAACTCTCTCATGGAAATTATTAAAAGCTCAGACCCTCAGAAATTAATCTCCATAGTGTACACTATGATTATCACCCCACGTTCGACGCAGGGAGCATACACCATCAAAAAGCGGTGGGAGAGACAGTGGGGCCCCATAGAAGATGAGGATTGGGGGGAGGCACTGGACGCATGTAAAATGGTATCCCCGAGATTATCAGATAGACTTACCCAATTATATATTCTCCAACAGTCATATCTGACGCCACTCAGATTATCTAAATTCAGTCGTGGAGGGTCTGATACTTGCCCCCTTTGCACTCGGGAGACAGGGTCCTTTTACCATCTCATATGGTCATGTCAGTATATACAGGGGTACTGGAGGCAGGTGGTACAATTTCTGCACGATAATATGGGATCACCCCTTGCTCTTGACCCAAAATCATGCATTTTAGGCATTTTCCCTGATGCAGACCTGGATAAGCACACCAGGACCTTCTTACAAGAAACACTATTTTCGGCCAGAAAAGTCATTGCAAGGAACTGGATGAGAACGTCACCACCAAACATGTCTGAGTGGATAAGGGAAGTAAATAATACGCTCCCATATAAAAAATGTATGTATATACACAGGGGCTGCCCCAATAAGTATAACAAAATCTGGGACAGGTGGCTTGAAGTCCCAGATACTTGTACATGACCTGAAGGCTTTCTTCAAAAACGTACACGGAAAAGACTCATTATGTAATGTGAGAATTAACATACATAGTCAAGATGTTACAAATGGTTCATAGGCACTTCACTGCATTATTCCAAAATGGGTAAATCAGATCATACCTGAGTTTCTTATATGATGTAAACACATAACCACTGAAAAATGTGCATTGGATGTAATTATTTTGATTCTGACAAATAAAAGTTGTTGAATAAAAAAAAAAAAGAAGTTGGCGTAAGTGTGAACATTGATGGCAAGGTGAGTAAAAAGAGAGTCACATAAACTTTAATATATCTTGATTGGAAATGCTTACTTTACCAGTACTTAAAGTAGAATTGTGGCCAGGCAAAAGATATTCAAATATTTACTTACTCCTTAGGGTCCTTTCACACGGGCAATCCAGACTACATTTTGCTCAGCGGGGGATCGCTCCGCTGATCCCCATTGAGCAGGCGGATAACAGGTCCATCTCCGTTCACTGTGCTGAGAGGGACCTACCAGAGTCCCGCTCTCCTCTATGGGGAGATCGGATGAGAACGGACCAAGGCTCCGATCAAGTCCACCTGAAATACTGACAGGTGGACCTGATTGGAAAGCCCGTGCAAAAGGGACCTTAACCACTTGAGCTCTGGAAGGTTTTACCCCCTTCATGACCAGGCCATTTTTTTGCTATTCAGCACTGCGCTACTTTAACTGGTAATTGCGCAGTACAATGCTGTACCCAAACAAAATTTGTATATTTTTTTCACATAAATAGAGCTTTCATTTGGTGGTATTTGATCACCACTGGGTTTTTTATTTAATGAGATATAAAACGAAAACAAGACCGACATTTTTGAAAGCAAAACAATATTTTTTCTTTCTGCTATAAAACATATCAAATAATTTTTTTTTTTAAAAATCTAATTTTTTCACAAATTTTGGTCAAAATGCATTTGGCTATATGTCAAACAATAATCCCAATAAGTGTATATTGATTGGTTTGCATGAAACGTATAGCGCTTCCGAACTGTGGTATATATACTGGAATTTTTTTTTTATACTACTAATGGCGGCAATCAGTGGCTTATAATGGGACTCCGATAGTGTGGCAGGCAATCTGACACTAACTGACGGTGGGGGGAACTGCCTAACTGCCACTGACTTTAATACAGTGATCAGTGCTAACATTATATATTGTCACCTAGACATTCAGTTCAGTTTTGGGCACCAGTTCTCAAAAAGGATATCGGGGAACTGGAGAAAGTGCAGAGAAGGGCAACCAAACTGATAAGAGGCATGGAGGAGCTCAGCTATGAGGAAAGATTAGAGGAGCTGAATTTATTCTCTCTTGAGAAGAGGAGATTAAGGGGGGATATGATTAACATGCAAATATATAAGTGGTCCATATAGTGTACTTGGTGTTGAGTTATTCACTTTAAGCTCATCACAAAGGACAAAGGGGTGCTCTTTACGTCTAGAGGAAAAAAGATTTCATCTCCAAATATGGAAAGGTTTCTTCACAGTTAGAACTGTGGAATAGATTGCCTTCAGAGGTGGTTTGGCCAGCACAGTAGATTGCTTTAAAAAAGGCCTGGATTCTTTCCTTAATGTACATAACATAACTGGGTACTAACATTTATAGGTAAAGTTGATCCAGGGAATATCCGATCGGATCGGGAAGGAATTTTTTCCCCCGCTATAGCAAATTAGATCATGCTTTGCTGGGGTTTTTTGCCTTCCTCTGGATCAACTGTGGGTGAAGGATTGTGTAAATGGGTATATATATATATATATATATATATATATATATATACACACACACATACATATACACATACTGTATAATTTAACATTTTTTTTTGGTTGAACTAGATGAATTTGTGTCTTTTTTCAACCTGACTAACTATGTAATATTGAAATAAACACACAGAACTATGGATGACCATTCCGAGCTTATATAAAATTGACAAGTTTTGTATATCCTTATGTAGAGTAAACAAAGGACATTAACTTACGGATTTTTCGTAGTTTCCCACGACAAGATGCACACGTCTCACGTAACAGCTGGTACTTAATTGCCAGGTTGGCCTTCCCAGTTTCCAAACGTGGGCGAAGAGACAAGTTTTTCTGAGCAAGCTCAAAGTTAGAAGCCAAGGAAATTTTCCTCTCCTCTTGGAGTGCTTGTACCTGGGTGGGAGGTATGAGTTACAAAGTACAAGATGCAGGCTTTAGAAATGGAATATAAAGAAATATAGGTATAAAAATTGGTTAAAAATGTCAGAAAAGTAATTCGGCCACAAAAAAACAAAAAAAAAACCCACATCATTATACATTCCCATTAGATGGACAATGGATGGACCATTAAAATGGACACAGATTTATAGGTAAATATATTTATATTTACGACTATATAGTGTGACACCAAAATGCATATATCTGCACCTAACCTGAAACAGGATTTGCAAGACAAATGTGCTGAGGTCAATAACCCAACACATTTGGCTTCACCTTGCACCATGCAATAATATAATGATCAAGAGATCTACCATTATTTGCGTCAAAAGCCACAGGTTCATCAGGACGGCAATCCATGTTCAGCTACATTGGCAACTTGGAATGCCAAGTTAGTACTGGAATCTGCAATACGCTACTTTTACTGTATCTTCATCTTGTATGCTGATGCAAAGGCTAAGTTTACACTTGCATTAAAAGCAGGCATTTGATAGGCATTAAAAACGCCCCTCAAACGCCTATGCAACACAATATACAATAGACAGCACACAGTGCTGTTCACATAATTAAGACGTTAGCATTGCTTTGTTCCAAAATGGAAGCCTTATGTTGAGTCAGGAGGTGTTTGAAGCCTTTCAACGCCTCCCATTTAAGTCTATGGTAACGCTTTGCAAATGTTCGGCAGGCAGTTGCTGGGCGTTAAGGTTAGTTTATTAACTGTAATGGAATAGGCATTTGTGGAGTGGTTTTACCACGTCTTAACACTCATCAAACACTTCAAAACTGCCCATAGGGCGTTTGGGGAACATTTTTAACTTGTCATTAATGCTTGTAAAATGCCAGTCTGACGCCCATACTGAAGCTCATTAACACGAGCCTAATGCCCATACTAACGCTATAGAAGCGTTTGTTAAGCGTTAGAAATTTAGTCAAGTGTGAACAAGCCCTAAAAGTCAGATGGATTTTCAGCAGCTCCTCACCAAAGAGGCTCTAAACAGCAGACTTTTTACTGGATCACAACAAGAAATCATACTGTAGTAAAGTACTACAGCCATGTCCTCCCCTTCTTGTTTTCTGGCCAGTCCCTATATTCATGGAATAAGCTAAGCAAGAAGTTATAGTGTTTCCACTAATGATTGTCTCACGCTGTGGGCAGGTGAAACCAGGGGGGGCAGCTGGATAACTTTTAAAACATAAAACAGCTTGCAGGACCTGTTTGTTCACATTAGAGGGCTGGCAGGTTGCTAAGTCTATGCGGTCAGAGAGGTGAGAGGAGCTATGATTTTAGTGCCTCTGTTGTAAAATCTGGAGATTTTTTTTCTCCACAGTGTCTGCAGCTACAGAGGTCAGTTATCAGGAATACATAAATGATTCAATCATCTGGGAACTGATACACTTCAAAACGTATATAACACAGTTTAAGTTAGACACCCAAAAGCTGAACATGTTGTAATTGACTGAGGTCACTGCTACTAAAGGCCTAATGTACACTGTTTAGCCTTGATGCACGAGACTCCAATGTTTCGGTGCAGGTGGAAGGCACAGACGCACAGTCCAACCCCACTGCTGACAGCCTGTAAAAATCTAAAAGAGGCTTGCAGCTGTCTGGACAATGTACTGAATGCTAGTAACATGTAGGGCAGTATGGAGGAGCATACTGCCCCAAACATTAGAACTACTCGGTGCACCGTCTAGCCCCATCCAGCCGTTGCAGTAGAGTTGCCACCTCATCCCTTTAAACCCGAACACATATGAATTACACAGGTTCTGAGGCTAATTTAATGCAGATAAAGCAACAAGTTTAATTACCACCTTAATCAGCCACAGAACCTGGGTAATTCATATGTGTTCGGGTTTAAAGGGATGAGGTGGTAACCCTAAGTGGCAGCTGTCAGCCTCTCATAGACATACAGCCTTCCGACAGGACTGGTGCACCTGTGCATTCTGTCCGCACCTAAAGGCTGGACTCTCATGCACCCGGGTTAAGCACCCGGTGTGTATGAAGCCAAATAAGTTTCTACAGGTTTTCTTAATTACAGTTAGAAGTACATGAGACTATTCATCCATCTGCTGAGATAGTTGTACCTGAATAATTGTCACAAAGTCCCACATTCATATAACAAACTCAGAAGTGGTCGGGTTGATATGGGTGTAAGGGTGGTAAGCAATTAACTGAGCAGCATAAACATGAGTGCTAAACAGTCATACAGGCTTATATGCAACTCGATAAAAGCAAGCAATGTTCCCAATTTCAAGCAATGCTTGTGATAATGGGGCCTATTCTCATACCTTTATAGGAAGTCTGTACTGAAAATACACAGGCTGTCTTTACTACATTTCTATGTTAAAAAGGTTAGCTACATGACTATTATGTTCATCCAAAGACTTTAATACTATGTGAAAAGCTAAGTAGCTGCATGCTTGTTCAGAGACTTGAAGTATTGTTTGAAGAGATGACCAGTGAATCAGCTTCCATATTCCCCCCAGTACTCATTTCCTTATAACTTGAGCAGTCATTGGGGCTTATCGAGGTCTCTTAAGTTGCTGTTGCAAAACCTCTCTGCAAGCTTAATGCCAGGTAACTATTGTAGCTGGTCCCAGCATTCACAAAAGTCATGCAAGGACAAGTAGATATCTTCCCAACCACTGACTTCAGGATAACATCTTCCGGTCTATGGCTAGTTTATATAAAAGTATATCTAAAGCCAAAATTTTTTACATGTTGCATAGATTAAGGGAGGGTTAAAAACTGCTGTTAGTTTTTTGCCATCTGTGTCTGATTAGGTAGACTTGGCTTCCTGTCCTGCAGACTCAACAAGAAGTGAGCGGATATTCCCCTTATAGCCAGTGCTCATTGGAAAAATCCCCCTCTATTCCTGTTCTGGTGGAAACTCACATTTTTGGATTTATACACATTTTGATTTATGTGAGTAACCATTGAGTGCTTCAAAGAGCGCCATTAACTGCCCTGTCTCTACATAAAAACTACCCAGCAAAGCCATAAAGAAGACAGTAAATACCTACCGTTCCTGCTATCCATGCTACCAAACCCCTCTCAGATGCTGTGAAATGGTGTATGAAAATATATTTGATCGGTAT
>BLSH010130338.1:459393-473967 GCA_018402905.1 Glandirana rugosa | reverse complement strand
GAATTACCGTACTGGTGCTTTAACGTTAAAAGTTTTCGTTTCGAGTGACCCCGATGAACGTCCTCGATTAATTCTTTTGATGAATCCTTGTTCGTCTTGGAAGAATAACGTTCTCCTACGTAAATTTTAGTATCAGAATTCGTATGTTGTAACTCCATCGCAATCTGAATACACGACCAAGACGGAAAAATCTCTTTCTTTTGATGTCATATCATTATATTAAACAATCTGTTGGAGGGTTGAAAAGAACAAGTTATTAAAAATGACATCCATATGGTTTTTATATGTCATTATGTTTACGTGTGGTCATAGCTCCGCGTGGACGTACTAGGTGCATTTGTATTACTGTATATTTTTGGTATACCTACAGTAAAAATTATTGAACAAGAAAAGTTGGGAGGTTGTCTAACAAATTATATTACTATACTGTAGTTTTCTTTCTCTAAAAAGGCAGAACCAGCACATAAGTCTAACGCTACCTCAATGTTGTATGCTTAAGACTATGATTTTAAATGCATCCTCTTGCAATAAGAAGGTTCTGCTTGTTCCTAAGTAGTTTTCTTAATTAGCTCCTGCAAGTAGCCCCAGTGAGCTTTGCTTTTGAAAATTGCAATTTCGTGGTCATGCCATTAAGTGAAACTAATTTGGTAGAAACTTGAAGAAATGCAATACATATTACTAGAATCCGAACTCCATTTAACTGCATTAAAACATTAATATATTTCTCAATAACTACTTTACCAAGGTCAGAAAACAAATTAATACAGTTTGTATGTAAAATATGCACACTGCATTTAGCACTGTTTGGGAAAAAATAATTGCTTTGGTAAACTGTTACTATTTTTTTTAATGAATGTTAAATTATTAAATGTTTCATGTTAAAGAACTCCATTAAGCACCATGCGCATCCAAACCGGTAACATAACATAGCCCCAGGTATGTTTTTCCAGAAAAACTACAACATGCATGCCTACACACCACTTGCCTCTGTTGTACACATGTTTAAGATTTTTTAAAAAGTTGCTGTGTGTGACCACACCTTGTTTTTACCATGTCATAGCTTTTAGTGGGAATATACTGTGTACACAGCTCCTGCAAGCTAAATATTAATATCTCTACTGGGAGATTTAAGCATTTAATGACAACCATCCACACAGCTCTGCCTTTGTTTTATCCAGACAGCTCAGCCTTCTTCTTTACATTCCGTTGCCACTTGCCACATGTTTTAAGTTAATATTGTAGTATTTACCTACTGGTCTAAGGCCCCATTTACCCTTGCAAATGTGGGCGACCCAGCAGGGGTTCCTGGCACTTAACTGAGGGTAGAAGCCCTATTGAATGCCTGAATGCAATGGAAGGTTGAAAGCTCCAGCAGCTAATCATAGCTGCTTGAATGTATTTTACTCATATACTGGAGTGATTACCTATTATGATTGGCCCTGGATGTAGAGGGGCGATCATTGCAGGTAATCGCTCCACGAGCGATTACATGCAAGCCGCCATGATTAGCTGCGGGGGCTGTCAGGCTTTCATTGCTTTCAATGGGGATTCTGCCCCCAGCTAAACACTGGAAACTTCCACTGGGTCTCCCGCATGTAATAATTTAATGCCCCATTAGCAAGATTTATGTAGTTTTCAATAGAGGTTAGAATCTCTGTCATGATTTATTGCTGTGTGAAGATTCACACTCTCTACTTTTCCTGGGGACCATTGTTTCCCTCATTGTAAAGTGAGGGAAAATTGATTATATTGTCACCGCAAGGGGAATAGAGGAAAAAATCGTCCCGTCCACTGGGGATACTTGTTATGATGACAATTGCCTAAGAAGAGATTTCCCCAACTTTGGAGAGATTTCTTCTCACTTCACGTGTGTCTACAGACGGGGGCTCAGGGAAACCTGCTCAATGGGATTTTATCCCCCAAAATATACAGACACACTTAATAGTTTTACAAATTTTACATTCTTTTTATTTGATATGTTTATTATATCAAAAATAGAGAATTCTAGGTTAGCCCCAAGAATTAGAGCAGAGTAGACACTACAATTCTGCTGTCTCACTGCTTAACCACTTTAATACTGGGCGCTTTCATGCCCTTCCTGCCCAGGCCATTTTTCAACTTTCAGTGCTGTTGCTCTTTGAATGACAATTGCGTGGTCATGCAACACTGTACCCATATGAAATGTTGTCATTTTTTGAGACAGATGGAGGTATTTAATCAACACTGTTTTTTTTATTTTTTGCTAAACAAATGAAAAAAGACCGAAATTCTTGAAATAAAACCAACAACCTTTTTCTTTGTTTCTGTTATACAATTTTGCAAATAAGTATTTTTTCTTTTTCACTGATGTGTGCTGATGAGTCTGCACTGATGGGCACTGATAGGCTGCACTGATAGGCTACGTTGATGGGCACTGATAGGCTGCATTGATGGGCACTGATAGGCTGCATTGATGGGCACTGATGAGGCTGCACTGATAGGCACTAATGAGGCTGCACTGAGAGGTACACTGATGGACACTGATGAGGCTGCACTGACAGGCACTCATAGGTGTGCGCAGCCTATTGCATTAGGGTGTGCACCCCAAAGCTCAAACACATATGCGTGTATATATACTGACAGTGTCAGAAGGGCAGAGATTGGTGTCAGTATGGGAGCGGACGTGTCATTAGTTTTTGTTTTTATTGTTTTATTGTTTACAATTTTATTTTATTTTTTTACAATTTTTTCTTTGCTATAGTATGAGGGGTCCAAACGGGGAATCTCCACCACATGGGGTGATTAGGGTGTGCCCAAGCACACCTGGCACACCCTGTGCGCACGCCTATGCAGGCACTGATAAGCTGCACTGATGAGGCTGCACTGATAAGCATTGATAGGTGGCACCGACATGCACTGATAGGCAGCACCGATATGCTGCACTAATGGGCAGTGATATGCTGCACTGATGGGCACTCATATGCTGCACTCATGGACAATGATATCTTGCGCTGATGGACACTGATATGCTGCATTGATGGGCACTGATGTGGCTGCACTGATGATTAGGGCACTGATGATCAGTGCCCTGATTATCAGTGTAAATGTCCCCTGTAACTGGAAAGCCGGTTATCGGCTTTCCTTTCCTCAGACACTGACCGGCATTTGTTTACATGTGATCAGCTGTGATTGGACACAGTTGATCACATGGTAAAGAGCCTGCATCATTGGCTCTTTAGCCTGAGTGTCCGAGGGCAACAAGGGGAGGACGTCATATGATGCCCCCCCCCTGGAGGGACAAAAGGCCTGTTCGACCGCCATTTTACTATAGACCAGGTGGGAACTGGACAAAGTGATTGTAAACCTTAGACATGAAAAAATCATATCCCTCTATAGTGTGCACTTTAAGAACACTAAGTTTCATTTCTGTATTGTGCTTCATTCCTCTGCTTGATTCGCCTCTGGCAAGTTTTCCTGACACATAGAGAAAAAAGGTGACAGGGGAGGGACCTACAGCAGATTGACAGCCTGAGCTCTGTTCCTGTGTGCTGTTCCTGTTACACTCTCAGAGCTCTTCTCACTGAGCTCTACAGAGCGTAACTTCAGTTCTCTGCCCCCCTTTTTTTCTGAACGCTCAGACAAGCTTTATAATTTCTGGACTTTGAACAGCTGTAGAGAAGAGAAGACTGAAGATAAAAATGTACAACTTGTGTATAAGGGTTTGTTTCATCTCTGCGTATCCCCTGAAGCATGTCACTTCACTGGGTATACAGTACGTAAGGTTTTACAATGACTTCAAAGGAAAAATAAATGTAAGAAAGAAAAAATAAAAAATATATTGAAGCTTACCAGTCCTTAGATGTGATGGCTGCATTTGTTTTCTTTTTCAGGCTAAGAACATTTTCTGCACATTTAAGTACAGAGAATACCTTATGAGCTTCCCAGAAATGGGAAACGGCTGCTGTGTCTTCCTCCTCCACCCCCCACCCCCATCCCCCGCAGCCAGCTTTCCTCCTCTCCTCTCCCTCTGGCTGCGGGGCTTGATGTGTCAGGATGGCGAGCAGAGGAACGGGCCGGAAAATATGTTATATACCAGCCCCTTCCTTGTCTGAATGGGACATAGAGAGCGTTTGTTACCGATCGCTCCCATGTCCTGTGATAACTGAGCAGAGTAACCTGTGTGTCACTCTGCTTCAGTTTATGGATGGAAAGGAAACTTTGTTTCCTCTCCATTCATCTTCAGTGCCGAGAAAGGGAGTGAGGAATTTGTGTCCTCAGTCACTTTCTCTGTCTCAAAGAGGGAGATGTCAGGGGTCTGTTTAGACCCCTGATATTTCACCAAAGCCCCCCAACAAGGCTGAAAAAAATCAATAAATATTAAAAGATTAAATTGTAAAAAAAATTATAAAAAATTAAGTTGTAAAAAAAAAAATTAAAATAAAAAACTACTGACACCACTCCCCCCACCCTACCAACACTGTCCACTGCCCCAACCCCTCCCCCTAAAAGCATTGTGAAAACATTTAAAAACAAATGAAATTGTAAAAAAAATCAATATGTAAAAATAAAAAACTACTGACACCGTCCACTGCCCTACTGACAATGTCCACTGCCACATACTCCCTACCCCCTTCCCCAAAACCACTGTGAAAAAAATATTTAAAAAATGATTTAAAAAAAATAATAAACAACAAAACCATAAAAAATAATATATAAAATAATAAAAACAAAAAAACACTGACACCATCCACTGCTCTCCTGACACTGTCCACTACCCATCCCAATCATTGTGAAAAACAAAAAATACACAAATAAATTGTAAAAATAATAAAAATAAAAAAAATCCACTGCCATACTAACACCATCCACTGGCCCTCAAAAAGCATTTTGAAAAAATGAAAAAAAAAATACAAAAAAATGTAATTGTAAAAAAATTATGAGAAGAAAGTATAATAAAAATAAAGAACTACTGATACTGTCCACTGCCCTACTGACACCATCCTGCACATACAATCCACTGCCGTGCACTCCACACTGTACATTCCCTATGTAACATTTCTGCATTCTGCACTACTACTTCTACATGTAAGTCATCTCAGACTCTGTTAAACCACACCCCTTTTAAGCCACACCCAATATGTAGCATAATTTAAGCCACGCCCACATTTTACCGCCGGGGGGGCGCAGTTTGCCACCTTCGCCCTGGGCACCGAATGACCTTGTCCCGGCACACCCCTAAGGGAAAATGTCCACATTGGGTCCAATCAGCCATTTTCCCTCCCCAGTGTCATGTGACTCATCAGTGTTACAAGGTCTCAGGTGTGAATGGGGAGCAGGTGTGTTAAATTTGGTGTTATCGCTCTCACTCTCTCATACTGGCTACTGGAAGTTCAGTATGGCACCTCATGGCAAAGAACTCTCTGAGTATCTGAAAAAAAGAATTGTTGCTCTACATAAAGATGACCTAGGCTATAAGAAGATTGCCAAGACCCTGAAACTGAGCTGCAGCATGGTGTCCAAGACCATACAGCAGTTTAACAGGACAGGATCCACTCAGAACACGCCTCACCATGATCGACCAAAGAAGTTGAGTGCACATGCTCAGCATCATATCCAGAGGTTGTCTTTGGGAAATAGATGTATGAGTGCTGCCAGTATTGCTGCAGAGGTTGAAGGGGTGGAGGGTCAAGCTGTCAGTGCTCAGATCATATGCCGCACGCTGCATCAAATTGGTCTGCATGGCTTTCGCCCCAGAAGGAAGCCTCTTCTAAAGATGAAGCCCAAGAAAGCCTGCAGACAGTTTGCTGAAGACAAGCAGACTAAGGACATGGCTTACTGGAACCATGTCCTGTGGTCTGATGAGAGCAAGATAAAATTATTTGTTTCAGATGGTTTCAAGTCAGGTTAGGAATGCAAAGACAAGTGTGTCTTGCCTACAGTCAAGCATGGTGGTGGGAGTGCCATTGTCTGGGGCTGCATGAGTGCTGCCAACACTGGGGAGCTACAGTTCATTGAGGGAACCAGGAATACCAACATGTACTGTGATATGCTGAAGCAGAGCATGATCCCCTCCCTTCAGAGACTGGGCCACAGGGCAGTATTCCAACATGGTAACGACCCCAAACACACCTCTAAGACGACCACTGCCTTGTTAAATAAAGCTGAGGGTAAAGATTATTGACTGGCCAAGCATGTCTCTAGACCTAAACCCTACTGAGCATCCATGGGGCATCCTCAAATAGAAGGCAGAGGAGCACAAGGTCTCTAACATCCACCAGCTCCGTGATGTCGTCATGGAGGAGTGGAAGAGGACCCCAGTGGCAACCTATGAAGCTCCGGTGAACTCCATGCCTAAGAGGGTTAAGGCAGTGCTGGAAATTAATGGTGGCCCCACAAAATATTGACACTTTGGCTCAATTTGGACATTTTCACTTAGGGGTGTACTCACTTTTGTTGCCAGCGGTTTAGACATTAATGGCTGTGTATTGAGTTATTTTGAGGGGACAGCAAATTTACACTGTTATACAAGCTGTACACTCACAACTTTACATTGTAGCAAAGTGCCATTTCTTCAGTGTTGTCACATGAAAAGATATAATAAAATATTTGCAAAAATGTGAGGGGTGTACTTACTTTTGTGAGATACTGTACATATAATCAGGGCTGTAGATGGGGGGGGGTTTGGGGTGTTCAAACCCCTTCCCCCCCCAGAGCATCCTGCCAATAACAAAAAGTGCCTCTGCCCTGTCGTCTCTCATGGTGCCAGCACCGCAGCAACAAACAGCAGAGCACAGCAGTCTCTGACCCTCTCCTGTACTATGTCTGCAGTCTCTGATTATCTCCTGTACTATGTCTGTAGTCTCTGACCATCTCCTGTACTATGTCTGCAATCCCTGACCATCTCCTGTTGTATGTCTGTGGTTTCTGATCATCTTTTGTAGTACGTCTGCAGTCTCTGACCATCTCTTGTATGCGTGCAATCTCTGACCATCTCCTGTAGTACACCTACAGTCTCTGACCCTCTCCTGTACTATGTCTGCAATCTCTGACCATCACCTGTACTATGTCTGCAGTCTCTGACCATCTCTTGTACTATGTCTGCAGTCTCTGACCATCTCCTGTACTATGTCTGCAGCTTCTGACCATCTCCTGTACTATGTCTGCAGTCTCTGACCATCTCTTGTACTATGTCTGCAGTCTCTGACCATCTCCTGTACTATGTCTGCAATCTCTGACCATCTCCTGTAGTACGTCTGTACTCTCTGACCATCTCTTGTATGCCTGCAGTCTCTGACCATCTCACGTAGTATGTCTGGCAGTAAATGATATGCACAACCCTTTGGTGTGTCAGGGGCTGCAGTCGAGGCACTGAAAACCTCATTGGTTGGCTATCACTGGGATGCAGTCTCAAACCAAGCTATACATAGACACAACAAATGGAGTGTATGAGAGTCAGAACAAGCTGTTCTGGTTTAAAGTAGACCTTTCACCATGAAGGCCTCTTTCACACACACTGCAGTCCCTACTTTCATAGCTGTGTGTGCTCTGCTCATTGCTAATAACATGTTCTAGAAGTTTTCTGTCTATTGGTGAGTCCCCCACCTCCCCAGTCCATGGTGTGCAGGCAATGAGATGATGTGCTGCAACCTCCAGCAACCAATCAGTGAGCAGTCATGATGTGAATGGGGGGGGGAGAAAATGTCTGCCCAGGGTCCAACCAATATTAAAGGTGGCCCTGATCCTGGACCACAATCAAATTGCACTGCCCTTGCAACCTACAGCGGGTGTCAGTGAAATCTTAACGACAACCCAAATGCTCTGTGCAATGGTTTTGCACAGAGTGACCTTGATCCTCCTCTTCTCTATGCGCCACAATAGAAACCTGCTTGCTACGGGGCACACAGTGCATGCTCACTCCTGTGCTATGTGGGTCTAAGGGGCCATGCTCCATAGACCCAAACAGCGCTGCTTGGTCCCCCCCCCCCCGCTTCACTACTTGGTACCTGCTGCTGAACCCCACCAGGACAAAAAATTATCTACGGCCCTGCATATAATATATATCAGGACTGCACCAGCTGATTTATAAAACAAACCGTGATTCGCAAACTTCATCTAAACCCACAGTTAAGCTAATTACTAAGTTCTGTTCACAACACGTTCAAATACGCCACTTTTAAATAGACACTGGCATCTCCTTACTGAAGACCCTATACTAATGAAACATGTGAAACCTTACCCGGAAATTGTATTTCGTAGAAATATATCTCTTAGAGATCAACTAACACAAAGCCATTATGATCCAACACGTAACTCAGGGACCCACACAAGGGGGATCACCTGCTGTGGTGCCTGTGACGTGTGCCCTTGGATTTTGGAGGGCACGCGTTACAGATTACCCAGAGAGATCTTTAGCCCCAGGTTCTTGGCTGACTGTAACGCACAAGGAGTGGTATACTTAATGCTTTGCCAATGTGGAGCGTTCTACGTTGGCAAAACGATACGACAATTACGACAAAGAATTGGGGATCATATTTACTATTTGGGTAATGGAAAGATGATTACCCCAGTCAGTCGACGTCTGGATTTATACCACAGGTTTTTACACGCGGGTGGTCAAATTCGATATTAGAGACAATACTAGCCAACCCCAGGGGTGGCCCCTGGGACAAAATTATCCTTCAAAGAGAAACCTTGTGGATTGAGCGTCTGGAGGCTACGAAGGCCCCTGGCCTCAATGAGGTGTTGACCTATAGGCCGTTCTCTCTCTAGATAGATAATGTTTCTATGGGCCCTTTGCCCGTGGTTACAGTTTCCCTGGATGGGGTTGTTTGGACTGTATCTGCTCTGACCATATTAGGTTCAATGAATAAGTAGGTTTCCATTCATGTTGATTGAAGTCTGTGATCATGTTTGCCAAATATTAAATTTGGGTTCTGTGTCTCTCGGCTTTGGGGCGCCCGTGGGTTGGGCTCGGCAGGTACTGGCCGGCTTTGCATGCCCTCCCCACATCAGGTGTCCTTGCTTCAGTACACCATATGCACAGGGAATACATTGCATGTGGTTGTATGGATATGGGACTACGCTTACAACCAGGGACTGAGGTTTCTAATGTAACCACTCAGTCCCAATATACTGTGCTCAAAGTCTCTATGTGTATATATATATTTGGCTCTCTAATGCTTTGAGGTTTAAATACCTACTAGTCAAATATACTATTGCATTTATTGTTTATTTTTTTGTTATATTTTCTTATCTGTTGTTTATATGTATTGTAAATTATCTCCAGCGGTGTTGATCCTCATCGGATGTTGGCCCTATCCTCCCCTGTCGGGTCCCTTGTCGGGCCCCTTGATGGACATGGTGAATTTCTAAGGACTTGGCTCCTTGCACTGCTTTTTATGTATTTCTTTACTACTGTGAGTCCCACGGATAGGGTTTGTTCAAAAACTCCTTATGTTTTTCACAGTGCTTGGACCCAGACTATAGATGCGATCACAGAATTCAAACTTATGAAGTGCGTTTGCTGTGCCCTTCCTGGCTGTAGTACGCATTTACCCCCCAGTCTTGGAGACGTTAACATACATTATTCATCAACGCCCATGCTCTGAGAGTTCTTTTGGGAACACATATCTTCAGGTATCTAAGGGTCAGTTTGACATATATTAATATCAAGTAAATATGGGCCTGTACTAACCTCTATATGTTTCTTTTGTACCGCACACAGGCCACCATACTCGTTTGACGTGTCTACTTGTCTGTGGGGTGTGCTGGTTCGGTGGACGGTGACCTGACACATTCTTTTAGGGGGGCTCCATCAGGCCTAGGGGTGTTCCCCATGTGCCCGAGGGGGACATAACACTGTTGCTGTATAATACTTGATATATACGAAGTAAGTGTTATTCACTTTGCGTGTATTTGTTACAATATACTTTTAATGATCAATAACAACAAATCTTATCTTGAATGTATGTTTGTATATATAACCCTGACATGTATGCGTCTATTTTTTATTAGATTGATAATAACAGCTCCAGATGAAGCGCGGATTGTTGTAAGCGCGAAACTAGTTGAGCAAGAATTAGTTTTCACATATGATGCTGGGATCCACACTAGGGTAACCACATTTGACCTAATATCTGTATTTTGTTATACCACTCTGTATGTTTTTTATGACACACTTTGGGCACCTGGTTGTGCTTGGGTATTAGGACCCAGCTATTTGTATGCTACGTTGCAGGTGATTCCCCTAGGGTCCTGGCCCACGTGGGTGTTGGCCAGCACCCGTTTGGGATCCTGATATTTGATCCATTTGGGTCTGTCTAGCATGGTACATATATTTTTAATATTTTTAGATGTCTTATGTTTTTTCGGCATATGCTATGCCAGTATGTAACAAATAAAGTGTATCAATATTTTTATCCAGCATGCCTTCAAAGTCCATCTTTTTATAACTAGATTTTCATATATGATATATCATTTTTGGTTTTGGCATTAGATAAAGCTGGTATCGTAGAGTGGTGACATCACTATCCAGTCATTTTTTTTTAAATGATTTATTTTGCTTTTTACTTTTTATTTTTACATTGTTCTTTTTTAAAAAAGAAAAATGATCACTTTTATTCCTATTACAAGAAATGTAAACATTCCTTGTAATAGAAAAAAGCATGACAGGTCCTCTTACATATGAGATCCGGGGTCAAAAAGTCCTCAGACCTCATATTTACATTAAAATGAAAAAAAAAAAAAATTTTGAAAAAAATGACAGAAGAAAAAAAAAACGGTCCCTTTAAGACCGTTGGGTGGATGTCACTTCTGACGTCATTTCCGCCCTGCCGTACTATGGAGCCGAGTGAGCGGCTGAAGCCGCTCACTCGGCTCACGGACACTGGGGGGGAACGGATCGGATCATCTCCGCCGCTGCCGGCGGGTCCGGTAAGCGGCGGTGATGACCGGAAAGCAGCGGGAGGGGGGGGGCACCTCTCCCGCCGCTGATAAAAGTGATCTTGCAGCGAATCCGCCGCTAAGACCACTTTTATCCTCTTCAGAATCGCCGGCTGAAAGAAACGATATCTGAATGGTGCCTGCAGCTGCAGGCACCATTCAGATATCACCACTGAAAGCCAAGGACGTGCTATACACGTCCTTGGTCGTCAAGTGGTTAACAAAAGAATGAAGAACAAGTTTTTTTTTTGTTGCAAGGTGGATGCAGGAATTCTTCCCAATGGGACATTGTATTCTGACAGTAGAGACTCTCTCCACTGTCAGAATACATTAATCAGCGCTGCAGCCAATTGGCTGCAAGCCGCTGATCGAAGAAGGTTTTCCAGGGGGTTCGGGACGACGATCGTATACAACAGGTCGTACTAACGACCGTTGTATGCGATATCGATCTTTTGTATGCGCGATTAGAACAGTCGAACATACGACGGTCGTACAAGGGAGTTGGATGAGCAGACTAGAAAACTTGGTCGTACCAACAAGCGCTCATACGACCGTTGTATCGTGTGTACAGAGCAGTTGGTACAACAAGTTGTATTGTACAAAGCACGCATGCTCCGAAGTCAGGAACTGGCGGATGCTAATTACATGCACCTGAACGTTCTTCTGTGCTCGTACGATCGTGTAGTGCAGTCAGTATGCTAGATACAACAGCCAACATACGATTTGCGATGATCGTACGTACGATCGTCGTCCCGTGTGTGCGAGGCTTAAAAATTGACTTCTGTCAAACAGGGAGGGCTACACACTGATCAAAATGAATAAGCTCCTTTAAGGAGTGAAATGTGCAATAGTTGTTTTTGGCATCAGGTGGAATGTTGATGTATAGCTTTACTTTAACCACTTCACCTCCGGAAGAATTTCCCAGTTTAGGACCAGAGCACTTTTTGCGATTCGGCGCTGCGTCGCTTTAACTGACAATTGTGTGGTCGTGCGACGCTGTACCCAAACGAAATTTGCATCCTTTTTTTCCCACAAATAGAGCTTTCTTTTGGTGGTATTTGATCACCTCTGCATCATTTCTGATCGCCGCTATAAACGAAAGAATAGCGACCATTTTGCAAAAAAAACCCAAATTTCTTACTTTTTGCTAAAATTCAAATCCAAAAAAAAATATAAAAAAAATTTTTTTCACCGGTTTTGGCCAATTTATATTCTTCCTCATATTTGTGATAAAAAAAATCACAATCTGCGTTTATTGATTGGTTTGCGCAAAAATGGCCGCGTTTACGGATGTGAAAATTAATTTCTGGGGTTTTTATTTATTTTTTATTTTTTACTAGTAATGGCGGCGATCTGCGATTTTTAGCGGTACTGCGATATTGCAGCAGACATGTCGGACATTTTTGACACTTTTTTGGGACCAATGACATTTATTCAGCGATCAGAAATTTAAATGTCCACTGAGTACTGTAAAAATGTAATTGGCAGTGAAGGGGTTAACCTGCAGGGGGAGATCTAGGGATTAAGTGTGTTCCCTGGGTGTGTTCTTACTGTGGGGGGGGTTGGGCTACCATGGGCATGAGAGATCTAACTGATCCCAGTGACAGGGATCAGTAGATCTCCCATGCCTGCACTGTCAGAATGGGGAACCGCCGTGTTTACATCGGCGGTTCCCCGTTCTTTGCCTGTGGCCGCTCATCGCGGCTCGCCGGCAGACATCGGGTCTGTCCAAGCCACGGGCACACTCCTCAGGAGTGCGGCGCGCGCGCCCCCTAGCGGCCATTCGCACATCGCTGCCTTTTTACGGTGATTCGCGGCCAGCGTCCACACTGCCGCTGTAAATATGCGGTAGGCGGTGTGGAGCTGGTTAATATATTAACTGTGGCTTTTAGGTGAGCAGCTCTCCCTTTCTCTTTTGGTCTATTGGATTATTGCATGTCTCTACCTTGATAATCTTTATGAGTAGATTAGCACCATCAGGTTGCTGTTAGAAATCAAGGTGCCCCGTACAGCCTCCCTAACAGGCACCCAACCCCCACCCCAGAAAATATCAAATGATATTTTTACTAAAACTACACTGAAACCCTTATTAGCAGGCACAAACACAATCAAATTCTTGCTAAATCTAAAAGAACAAATTGTATCGAGGTAATAAATAATTAAACAAAGCTCTGTGTAAGAATAAGGACTTGGGGCTCATGGTTTATTTATATAACCTCATACACACGGGTGTATCTTAAAAAATAATTAAACCGTCGGCCCCGACATCTGGGAAAAAAAATCTGTGTTTTTCGGCGTTATGCATCGGTGTTACTGAGCGTTAATGAGCATCAGCGTCAATAGGCGTCTTTAAAAAAAAAAAATCCTCTGCTATTTTTCAACCTAAAAACGTTGGCGTCAAACAACGCCAGTTGACGACGGTACAGCGTTAGTGGGCGTTAGTAAGCGTTAGTGAGCGTTTGTCAGTGTCAAAAAATGCCAAAACGTTACAGCCTCAGAACGCGCTGGCCGTGGGTTTTAGTTTCAGCTCACTAACGCCAACACCCTCTACAGCTCAAAAACATCAGCGTTTTTATGGGGCCATTGACTAACATGGAGAGCTGCAAAAAACGCCAGAAAACATTGGCGTCAAAAAAACGTCCGTGTGTATGAGGCCTATGGCTGGAGCCACCTGGAGCTGTGTGCAGGCAGCCTATGTTAAACTATGGGAACACAGCAGCTCTATGATCACAGCCCCAGTTTGAAATTTGACAGGCGTATGGGTGCAGCCACTGTGTCCACCTAGAATACCAAGCTTCAGCCACATGGACAAATCACTCATTCACGACCCGCCAGAGTACATGTGTGAATGAGCCTTTTACTGTTGTACCCCCTAAGCCCCCCTCCTGCTCCCTGCTCTGCATCCTGAAACAACCCCCCAGTGTGCCCCACAGCAGGTGCAACCGGCTGGAAGGAAAAGAAGAAAAGCTAGCAGAGATGCTGAGGAGTGGGGACACACAGGGTGGCCCGGGCACCAAGGGGAGGGGGATTGTGGAGATCAGAGTGGTAGGGGATGGGGGAGGGGCACAGATACTGGAACCAATCCTCCTATGGCTGCCCCTTTCAATGCAGCCAGCGGGAGGGAAAGGAGAAGCCAGCTGCGCCTTGAGTGCCATCATTAATTGCTTCAACCTCCGAGGATTATGAACTTTGCTACATTTATCTAGTGATCATATCTTTTGAATTGCATATATGGAGTGGATTGAAAGCTTTACTCCGCTTGTTGGATAATATACTGTATATTTGTTTATCATTTGACATTTCTTATCTAACTATGTGAGATACTGAACTATCCATACTAATCATTGTTTTTTTTTTACCCATAGATTGACATCCTGCAATTTGCATGAAGATTGCCATTCTCATGAACTTGATTAGTCTATGACTTTCTGGAAGCACAGGTCCCCTAACAAGCATATTTGAGGACCAAAGTCATTTATATGCATATGCGTGTTTACACGTCTATAAGCATGTTTATAAGTGGGTATATTACGCTGGCAATGAAGAAGATTTTTACTTGTCTATACGTTAACGCACCTTTACTCACCTATACACGTGTTTATGCAAGGCCATTACGTAACATTTTACTGGAGATTAGGGATGGGCCGAAACGCA
>BLSH010130338.1:431318-453148 GCA_018402905.1 Glandirana rugosa | reverse complement strand
GTTAGTGTCGCACGAGACAACACTCTCGGTTAGTACCGAGTCCCCCGAGTTAGGTGCGGGTGTGATATATTCCGGTGAACTGGTCGCCGGCATACATCTCACTATTTCACCTCACACTGTTATACAAGCTGTACACTCACTACTTTACATTGCAGCAAAGTGTCATTTCTTCAGTGTTGTCACATGAAAAGATAGAATAAAATATTTACAAAAATGTGAGGGATATACTCACTTTTGTGAGTTACTCTATATATTCTTACACTACCTGCACTGCCTGTATATAGCTCACACTGTCTACGCTGTATATAACTATCTGTATAGTAAACTGCCTAAACGGCGGTACCTAACCTAGCTATCTATCTCCACTTTATCACTCTACATACGGCCGCTGGTCAAGTGGCCTTATATAGTGTGGGCGTGGATTGAGCCCCCTGAGCCATGATTGGCTCTCACAACAGAGCACGCTGTGATTGGTCAAAGTATGCAGGTAATTTCCCCACGATTTCTATGCATTATGGGTGCTCAAATTTCCCGCGAACGCCCCATAATGTTTGGGATTCGGCGAACAGACGAACACCCGATGTTAGAGTCGAACCTACGTTTGACTCAGACATCAGGACCATCCCTACTGAAGATCTTTCTGTCAACAAGATCCTGAGTATAAACATCAGTAAATTATTACACCCTTGTGCAACTGGCCTAAGCAGAACATTTTTGGAAATGCACCATCCTTTTGGTAATACCCCACTGTATTCCTAATACTAGCCTGATTCCTGGTAGTGAATGGGTTAACTGTTACCTGTTTCCACATGTTGCTTTGCCTGGTGTGTTTGCTCCAGCTGTTCACAAAGACCTTTGTACTTATTTTCTCTAAGTTAAATGAAGCTAGCAATTGCAGATGACGTGACTGCTAGCAGATAAAATCAATACAAAACATGGAAATAGCCTTAATGTTCAGCATCGAAAATCCGGCATCGAATTCTACTGATTTACTTACAGCTCTGATGGAGGAATGCTGTAAAAACTGAGGAAAGTATATTGGAGAAGTTCAAGGTTCTCCAACGTCATATTCCAGCTTATACAATAGATAACATACTTCTGGAATCTGTTATATTGCCATAGCTGACACCTCTGTGTCCCTTTCTCCAATCCCATCTTAATAATATATATTTTTCTGTAAAATATTAAATTCTCTCCAAACACAACTTACCTGGGAAATTTCAGTAATTAAGATTTCTTCTTTCATGCTCGTTCACACTAATGTTGTATCGCCTCCTTACTCCTGTTTTAACCCCTTGGACCTCGTACTAGTGTGCCGCAACCACATGCATTACATGCAGTTGCAGGGAACTTGGAGAGCAACCCTATTAACTCGTGGTGCCTGCTGAACGCAGCAGTGGGTATAATTTCTGCCGCAGCTGCAGCATGTGTGCACCCCTGGCCGCTGCCTCTGCTGCTGAAGGGGGTAGCATTTAAAGAGCAGTAAAAGT
Organism: Glandirana rugosa; assembly: GCA_018402905.1. Lineage (NCBI taxonomy): Eukaryota > Metazoa > Chordata > Amphibia > Anura > Ranidae > Glandirana > Glandirana rugosa. The sequence goes on along the minus strand of BLSH010130338.1, from coordinate 451,658 downwards.
GTGGCTCAGCTGCATGGTTTTACCAACTCTCAACCACTAGTGTTAACAAGCCTTTAATCTAAACCTGCATATGGCATGAGATTTGTCCTGTTTATAAAAAGATGTGATTTAGTATGTAACTAGGGTGCAGCCGAGGAGGATGAAAATAGTTTATTGTGAGAGTTCCAACAACAAACAGGCCTGGTGGGAAGGCACAGCTGACCGGAGCCATTTACAAACTGTAGCAGAAGGTCAAGGTCTTGAAATGATGCCGACAGTTTCTGCAGCAAGGAGCAGGAATGCAGTCTGGCTGGTCCACACCCAAACAGGAGGCATCCTATGAGGAGATAGCGTAGTCCCTGCAGTTTCCCTACTCCTCAGGCACCTTTCCCTGCCACTAAGCACTGTCCATGCCAAACGGCAACCTGTCCCTGCACTAATCACTTGCATAAAGGAAAAATAGGCATGTAGCACCTTTAAGAACTTGGACTGGTACTCTCATGTGCTCTGAAAATAAGCTCATAACATTTGAGGGCCCCACATAGTTTATTAAGTTTAAAACCACTTTATTTAGATTAAAAATGCATTTATATAACTTCAATAAATGGGGGCCATGGCTCCTGCATCACTTCCGGTTTCGGCTGTCAATCATGTCACCTGGCTCCACCCTATGTGTGTCGTCACAGTCACGTGGCTTCCTCAGGGCAGTACTAGTCTGCATGAGAGTACCAGTCCGAGTTATTCAAGGGGCTGCACACCTATTTTTCCTAATGTCCTATACACCACTACTGATAAGATCAAAAGGAGGTATAACCACCAGTGGCATCACTGGAGGAGAAGCTGGATTGACCCCCATTGGGGAAAGCTTAATTGACCTGATTTCATGCAGGTCCAAAGTTTAAGGTGAATACACAGGCACAATGATGGTGGGAATCGCTAAGTATGGTCTTGTCAGTAAAAAGGACTTTGCCAGTGTTCCTGGGCGTTTCCGGGTGGTGCGCGCGCCTCCGTGCGCGCTCGCGCGCTCCCGTGCGCGTTCGCGCGCTCCCGTGCGCGCGCACGCGCCGGAAACGGCGCCAAATGGTGCCTATTTAAACCCTGGACATCTTGCACCAAGTTGCTGCTTGTTCTACAGCGTTCCAGACCTGTGAGCCTCAGCTCCCTACCTGTTCCTGTGTTTTCACCTGTTTCCTGTCTACCCGGCTTGCTTTGACCTGTTGTCCGCTACCTGCATCGACCCCGGCTATCCACGACCATCCGCTTGCCTAACCCTTTTGTACCTTTCTGCCTGCACGTTGCCAACCCTGCTTGTACGACCATTCTCCTGTTTGCACGACCTGCTGGAATATCACTACAACATCTGTGACCATCCAGCCCTCGTGCCATCCCGCACTCTCGGGCCTCTGTCTACACTACCAGGGGTCCTTGAATCGGGTGCGCAAGAGCGGTTGTTCCCTGCACAAGACAGACTCCACCGTCAGGTACGTAACAGGTCTAATGAACTGACCTGCTCTTTTCCCTGGAGACTTGGCAGCAGCAAAAGCCAAAGGCTCCTTCTGTTGTCAGTAAAATTCTACAGTCTTGAGGAAGCACAATTTGACAAGGGGACATAAATTAAACATTTTAGTACATCAAGGGTGTGAATAAGATTTAGGAGGGCAGTATTTTTAACGTGAAACTAAGATCAAGGACGTGAGTACATTACCTCAATCTTGAGGAGCAAAGATCAAATCAATTTTTGAAACATTTATTTTACAAAATCAGTAGTTGATGTTTGGAATGGACTTCCAGCAGAGGTAGTGAGTCAGTCACCAGTAAGGCCCCATTTACACCTGAGTGTTTTTTAGCTTGAAGCTCTAAAACACTCAACATCAAACATTTTCAATTGTGCTTTTCACACCTAAGCGTTGGGTCGCTTAAAGTGGTTCCAAAGGCAGGATATTTTTTTACCTTAATGCATTCCCTGCGTTAAGATAAAACATGTCCCAGTAATTGTATCGCCCTCTCCCCTCCCTATATTTTTACCTATCTCGAGCCAGCGCTGTGCCCATCTGCAGTGGCACTGGTCTGTGTTCCTCTCCTCACAGGACAAAAGGGCAGCAGTGGGAGACATTGGTTCTTGCTGCTGTAAATCAAATCCTGTGAGGAGGGAGCAGGAGGGGGGGGGGGCAAACCGCGCTGTGTGTCTCTATGGATGCACACAGCCTGGCTTGCGAGCTAACCCACAGGTGTGGTCCTATAACAAGCAGCTTGCTATGGAGGCACGCACAGAAGAGGCAGAGCCAAGAGCACCAGCGGAACCCCAGAAGGGGAGGTTCAGAGCCTCTCTGTGCAATACCAATTCACAGAGCATGTGAGTATACCTATGGGTGTTCTTTTAATTTAAAAAAAAAATGTTCCTTTACAACTGCTTCAAAGCTTGTAGCCCTTAAGTACACAAGCTTCTTTTGAGCTACAAGCTTCAATTGTTTTTGGCCACAATAGGATTCAATGAAAATGTCTCAAAAAATGCACAAAAAACATGCATGTATGTGCATAATCACACATATTGCGTGGTTTCCTTTTAGTAACTAGCTTTCCATTGGTTAATAATGATTAAAATAAGAAACGCTCAAGCAAAAACTTCTGCAATAAATGCTCAAAAAACACCTGTGCTAAAAAAACAACCAGATTTAATCATGCTTCAGACTAAAATTAATCTAAAGTCAAACAGAGTTAAAAAAAGAAAGACAACAGAAATGGGGGCCGACTCGATGAACTGCTTGGTCTTTTTCTGCTGTCACTCTTCTATTTTTTTAAGGAAATACTGTAATGGAAGTACAGGAAAGTGAATTGTATCCCTGTCAGGGCTCAGCCCTCCCGTCTCAGAGCTCAGGCTGCACGGCTGTCGGTTAATTGCAGTACTCATCATTCCACAGTGACTCACCTGATGATCATATCCTGCACGTCACTCAGCCTCGCTGGCTATTTAAACTGCCTGGATCAGATCTCCTTTCCCTTCGCCTTGGTCAACATGTCCAGATACTCTCTGCTGTGTTTTCCTGTTAAAGATTTTTGCCTGCCTGACTTCCCTTCTGGTTCCTGATGCTGCTTCTGACTACGCTGATCTCTGGACACCTGTTTTACTGGCTTGTTCTGACTACCCGCTCTGGTTACCGAACCCTGGCTATGTTTTGACTATGTTTGCATTATGTGCACTATTTGTACTATTTAACCATTTTATTAAAAAGTGTGATTTTTACCGCACTTCTGTTTCAGTCTGATTCATGGTTCCTGTCACTCCCATATAAAAACAACAACTGGGTTGCAGATTTAAGATACTACCTATTCACATTCAGCTGGTAAGACAGGTGACAAGATGTTTAAAAGCTGTAATATGCCCCCCTTCCCTCCGAGGCCGGTGGCGGAACGCCAGGGCCTGGTCGCAAGTGTGACCTTTGTGACCCTGGCAGTTCTGCCACTGGTGTCAGACGTTTTTAATTTTTGTTATTTTACTTTGTATTTTTTTTTTAATCTACAATTTTTTAAAATTATTTTGTACTTCGTTTTTATGAGCCCGTTTGGGGGCTTTGGTGAGATGTCAGGGGTGTAAACAGACCTCTGATGTTACACCTTTAAAACAGAAAATAACAATAAACAATAACAAACAAAATTTATGCCACACCACAATTAACAGGAGGACAAAGAGTCTCTGAACCCTGAATCTAGGGAGGTCCAAACTAAAGGAGCAGTACTGAATAGTAAAAGGTCCTTCAGTCTCTCCAAGCCCCTCCCACTGGCCAGTGTAGTTTAAACATTGGGGCTCAAAGCTCCTGTGTTGGAGCACTCAGGTCTACACGGTTCCCACAGTACAGGTCATGGGTATCCAAATTATTTACTAAAGTGGGGTGACACAGTCCCTTTCTGAAGTGGGCAAGGAAGTTGTGGTCAGCTGTCTCTCACCACCAAGCACTCTGTGATTAAGCCTCCACCAGCTTTCTGGCATCCTCAGGGAACAAGTGATGTGTGCTGTCTCAGGACCCAGTAATCCCAGTAATGGCAAAATCCTATGGAAATGGTGAAGCTCTCTGACACCCATGACCTCTGTGTCGACGTAACAGCACAGTCTTCCTCTCTCCAACAATGGGGCAAACACTACAGCAGGCAGCTCTCCTACAGAGCAGCCCATTTTCCAGATGCAAGTGCCCTGAGCCCTGTCTTCTGCTTCCCTTTCCTTCTCCACCTATCACACTTCTGGGCCTTGCAGTCCCACACAGACCCAGAACACATAGTCCAATCTCTCTGGGGACTACTTCCCTCACAAGTCTTTGCTCCTCCCAGCAGTACTCAGGGATGGGGGTGTGGCTATTCCTCACCAATTATAGCGCGTCCTTTGTATCCTGTATTGCATGATGTGAGTTCTTCTAGGGTGTCCACCCCCCCCCCCTTGAAAGGGAACCCAGTCGGGTGCTGAAGATAACTAAAGAACATATGGACTTTCTCTATCTGGGGTATGAGATAATAGCCTGGATAGGGAGACAACCTGCATAGGGGAATAGAGGAAGAATTAATTGTACAAAGACTGTGCTGTTTAACTGAATTCTTCTCAGTAAAAGTTCCAAACTAACTGTAAAGTGCCTGGTCTTAAGATCTTTAAAGGGGCACATCCAATCCAAAAGAACAGGGTCTGTAACACAAATGGGGATGAAGACAGAGGCGTAACTAGAACCTTGAGGGCCCCGGTGCAAGAAATTATGAAGGGCCCCCTGACCCCTGGCCAGGGCCCTTCCCTCTTCCCACTGATCCTGTGGCCCTTTACTCCCATCGTGGGTCCCTTTATTACAGTACTGCAGTGGGGCACTTTCACAAGTTCTGCAGCAGGCCCCAGGGGGACCAGGGAAGCACACAGGGGCCCTGGGAACAGCAGAACACAAGTAAACTGGATGGAGGAGATTGGGTCCTCTAAATGCCACCCCCACCATCCCTCCTATTCAGGTGTACAAGGGAGGCACATGGGCCCCCTGGACCATGGGGCCCGGTTGCAATTGCAACCCCTGCAACCCCTATCGTTACGCCCCTGGATGAAGAGAAGAGACTAGAAGGCCATCATACAATCGGGTAATCATACAGTGGAGTTGGCTGGAGTGGAGAGTGTCCCCTGGTAGCGAGGGGGCCGGTGCTCTGATCCCCTCCCTAGCGTTCGGTAGCCCACATGCATCCGGGATCAATATCACGGCACAGGGAACCTATGGTCCTAGCTATACTGGCATGTACTGTACAGAGCGAGAGAAGTGGATCCACAAAGAATTAACGCTAATCACCATTGTCACTGGGAGGTGGCAAATCATGGCTGACATGTTCCCTCAGAAGTGCTGCATTTGGGAAAGAAGGTGTACAGTGTCACAGGAGGTGTGCTTCTTAGTAAAGTGCTTGGTATATTAAGTGTATTTGTGCAAGGCGGACGGCTCATTTCTAAGTTTGGGGTGCCGCCTTACTGACGATTTTCGTATGACTGCGGCCCCCACTTAGTTCATGGGTATTAGCAAGAGCATTTGCGAAGGGTCCCTGCTTAGGACGAAGTGGGCCCACCTCCAGCAGTGACTGGGTCCTCTCGCTCTTCCTCTCTTTGAAGTCATACCACCACTTCATTCGCAAACCCAGGAAGAGGGGAATAATAGCTGCAGTGTGAGGGCAGGACATCTCCATTACATTAGCATTACATTATTATATTAGCTAAATACTAGACATGTGCAGAACAAAATTGTTTTTGTTTCGTTTCGATTCGTTATTTGCATTAATTTGTTTAGTTAAGTTCTTTTAGTTCATTTAATTCGTTTTCGGAATTAATTTTGTTTATTTGAGTTCAAATCGATTTGTTATTTACATAAATTAGTTTATTTAAGTTTGTTACATTAATTTAATTTGTTTTCAGAATTTTTGTTTTTCAAACTCAATTCAACCAAATTCAAATCCCATAGATTATTGAGTTCACAAACTACTGAATATACTGTATCTGACAATTGATCATCCTGATGTACTGACACTCTATCAAATCCAGAAAATGCCAGGACAATACAAATACCCCCAATTGACCCCTTTGTGGAAAGTAGATAGTCCAAGGTATTTAGGCATGGTGAGTTTTTTGAAGTTGTAATATTTTGGCACAATTATTTGGAAAATGAAGAAATTAAAAAGAATGTTTTCACAATTTCCTTTTTTTTTTTACATAATGTCAACAGTGCAGCACAGCGTTATCATATAACTGGTGTGGCAGTGATCAGGGACACTGACTGGTGACAGTATGTAAAAAAAAAAAAAACAGAAAACAAAAAAACGTAATCATTTTTTTCAATTTTTACATTTTTATTTTTGTATGATTTTTTTCCTAACACGCTGTGACTAGAGCAATACAGCGTTGCCATAGTAACACTGTACTACTCTGAGGAAGTGATCAAGATTGTTTTTTTTTTACACATTATCATTGCTTATACCAATGAATTTCATTGGTATAAGCAACCATTTTTACTGAATGAAACTGGTTCATTCAGTGTATTTTGTTGTGATTAGCTATGATTGGTCAAAGCTAATCACACGGTGCAGATGGACTGTGATTGTACGCTGTCTGTACCATGTGATCACTGTGACCAATCACAGCTATCAACACAATTGTATACAAAGGATGGCATGAATGGAAGCCATCTATTGTTTACAATTGTCATGTGATCTGCTGTGATTGGTCACAGCAATCACATGACACTGGCAGCGGGCTGGTACAGTGATCAGTCATTGGCTGTGTCCAGTGGACACAGTCGATAACATATTGCGCCGCTGCACACACCCCCAGACGCAGAAAAGGCTTGCTCTGGGAGAAAGTCATATGACGTCCTCCTAGAACAACAGTGCAACAAGGTGTTAAAGTGTCATTAAACCCAGACTATGAAAAACTCCCATTACATGCTATATAACAGAGTACAGGAAAACCTTGGATTGTGAGCATAATTTGCACCAGAAACGTGCTTGTAATCCAAAGCACTCGTATATCAAAGCAAATTTCCCCATAAGAAATAATGGAAACCCAGATGATTCGTTCTACAACCACAACAACAACAAAAACAAAAACAGGGAATCCATAAAGCAGAATCCAGCAGGAGCTACAGAGTATAAAAGAGAAGAGAGGCGCCTCTAAGTGTAGCAATATGGTTACATTTAATGAGGGTACAACTTTTAGCAACTCACATGGTTGATGATTAAAACAGGCATATCTAAGTACACAGGCATCCAGGGTAAAGCTGTCCACACAGACCGTCCTACGCACAGCCATTGACGTCATTCCTTCCTTGCTGCGCTCCACGAGCACTTCAAGCTTCGCTTTCAGATCATTCTACTGCAGGGTAGTCTTCCTGGTCACGATTGTAGACTGATAGCGATGAGAGCCGGCGGTGCAGAGGATGGTCTATGTGGAAAGCTTTACCCCAAAAGCTTGCATACTTAGATGTGCCTGTTTTAATCATCAACCATGTGAGTTGCTAAATGTTGTACCTTCATTAAAGCAGAATTCCACCCAGGTTAAAGTCAGCAGCTACAAAAAGTGTAGCTGCTGACTTTTAGCAATTGGACACTCACCTGTCCCTCGCTCCAGCGATGCGGTCGCCGAGGGCTATCTCTTTGCCTCCTCCCCTCTGTGGGACCGGCATCACAAGTGTGGGCACCCAGCTCACATGCGTGAGTTGCTCTGCGCCTTGTGAATGGCCGTCGTATCTTCTGGGACCTGTGACGTGTCCCAGAAGATCGCCGAGAGGGAGGAGGGGAAGGTGGACTTCCGGAGCCGCGGCTTCAGGAAAGGAAGTGGAGCTGGGACCCTGTGAAAACAAGGTCCCTGGTCCCCCCCCCCCAAAAAAATGACATGCCAATCATGGCATGCCGGGGGTCATCTTCCCTTAAAGCGGAAGTTCCACTTTAGGGTGGAACTCTGCTTTAAATGTAACCGTATTGGTACACTAAGAGACGCCTCTCTTCTCTTTTATACTCATTTGCTACTCGTATTGCAAGACGTTGCATGTTTTTTAAGTCACAATTTATAAAAATATTTTGCTCGTCTTGTAAAACACTTGCAGACCAAGTTACTCGCAATCCAAGGTTTTACAGTATTCATACTCTCAAAGCCACTAAAGCATTTTTTCGTGTAGATTGAAATACACCTGCTTGATCCTGCCTTCAGCTGCCACTCCCATCTTCTTTGTACCCCTACTGCAGCCTGAGATTATCTAGACCAGCTGGTGTCCTCTACTGAGCATGCTCAATTTCAGTTCCCTTATAAGCTATTCATTTCCTCCTTTTTCTTATCTGTGCAGCCCTCATGATTATAGAGCCATATATGTGGGCATATACACAGGGATAAATGACACTCCTCTCCCTCCCTCCTCCTCCATTTCCTCATATTTCTAAACACTATGGGGGTGGGATATAGTATGCTGATCGATTACAAGAAACCCACAAAATACTTAGTTTTAATATAAATCAGTATTAAATATATCACACGTAATTGCTAATACCTGGGGAGTAAAAAAAGTGCCTTTGGATACAGATGCCGTCTGAACAAAGTAAAAGCGCATGTCAATCATCTTTGACTCTGCCCACACCATATTCATGCACAAAAAATACACATTTGAATGTCAATAAAGATTTATTGGGAGCTATAAAACCGTTTTTTGATATTTATAATCAAATTTGAATTAATTCAGACCTGGCCAGACACAGACTCACACTGAACAGAACATACATCAACAGTAATAGAAGCCCCTCCCAAAGATCTTTCCCTGCAAATGCCAAAGAACAGGGAAAGATCATGTGACCACACAACAGGAGAGATGAGCGAACCTGGACTGTAAAGTTCGGGTACGTACCGGACTTTAGGGTGTCCGTGCCCCGAACCCGTACATTTGAAAAAAAGTCCGGGTTCGGTATTCGGGTATTTTTGGTGCCTTTTCTATAGCTGCTGGGGAGCCAATCAACAAGCTTTTCACTAGTTTGCCCTTAGAAGCCATCACAGCCATGCCTACTAATGGCATTGCTGTGATTGGCCAGTGCATCATGTGACCCAACCTCTATATGAGGCTGGAGTCACGTAGCGCCGCGTGTCAGATTGTCTCAGACTAGAGTAGGGAGAGCTTCATGGCGGTGCTGTGAGGGAAAGATTAGCGTCCACAACCATCTCAGACTGCATTAGGGAGACCTTCATAGTGGTCCTGTGAGGGAGACATTAGCATTCAGAACCATCTTATAGTGCATTAGGGAGACGTTCCTGTCTGTGCTGTGAGGGAGACATTAGCGTTCAGAACCATCTTATAGTGCATTAGGGAGACGTTCCTGTTGGTGCTCTAAGGGAGAGATTATCATTCTAAAACCATCTACTACTGCATTAGAGAAGGTTCCTGTTGGTGCTCCGAGGGAGAGATTGTCATTCTAAAACCATCTACTACTGCATTAGGGACAGGTTCCTGTTGGTGCTCTGAGGGAGAGATTATCATTCTAAAACCATCTACTACTGCATTAGGGAGAGGTTCTTGTTGGTGCTCTGAGGGAGAGTGTATCGTTCTAAAACCATCTACTACTGCATTAGGGACAGGTTCCTGTTGGTGCTCTGAGGGAGAGTTTATCGTTCTTAAACCATATACTACTGCATTAGGGACAGGTTCCTGTTGGTGCTCTGAGGGAGAGATTATCGTTCTAAAACCATATACTACTGCATTAGGGAGAGGTTCCTGTTGCTGCTCTGAGGGAGAGTTTACCATTCTAAAACAATCTCCTACTGCATTAGGGAGAGGTTCCTGTTGGTGCTTTGAGGGAGAGTTTATCGTTCTAAAACCATCTACTACTGCATTAGGGACAGGTTCCAGTTGGTGCTCTGAGGGAGAGTTTATATCTCTAAAACCATCTACTACTGCATTAGGGAGAGGTTCCTGTTGGTGCTCTGAGGGAGAGTTTATTGCTCTAAAACCATCTAATATTGCATTAGGGAGAGGTTTTTGTTGGTGCTCTGAGGCAGAGTCTATCATTATAAAACCATCTCCTACTGCATAAAGGAGAGGTTCCTGTTTGTGCTCTGAGGGAGAGTTTATCGTTCTAAAACCATCTACTATTGCATTAGGGAGAGGTTCCTGTTGGTGCTCTGAGGGAGAGTTTATCGTTCTAAAACCACCTACTACTGCATTAGGGATAGGTTCCTGTTGGTGCTCTGAGGGAGAGATTATTGTTCTAAAACCATCTACTACTGCATTAGGGAGAGGTTCCTGTTTGTGCTCTGAAGGAGAGTTTATCGTTCTAAAACCATCTACTACTGCATTAGGGAGAGGTTCCTGTTGCTGCTCTGAGGGAGAGTTTATTGTTCTAAAACCATCTACTACTTTTCCAGGCGAGCCATCCCTTCCCTGCACAAACAAGTCGGGGACGAGATCAAGTGTGCACTGCGCTTGCTCTAAAACCATCAAATATTGCATTAGGGAGAGGTTTTTGTTGGTGCTCTGAGGCAGAGTCTATCATTATAAAACCATCTCCTACTGCATTAAGGAGAGGTTCCTGTTTGTGCTCTGAGGGAGAGTTTATCGTTCTAAAACCATCTACTATTGCATTAGGAAGGGGTTCCTTTCGGTGCTCTGAGGGAGAGTTTATCATTCTAAAACCATCTCCTACTGCATTAGGGAGAGGTTCCTGTTGGTGCTCTGAGAGAGAGTTTATCGTTCTAAAACTACCTACTACTGCATTAGGGAGAGGTTCCTGTTGGTGCTCTGAGGGAGAGTTTATCGTTCTAAAACCATCTACTACTGCATTAGGGAGTGGTTCCTATTTGTGCTCTGAGGGATAGTTTATTGTTCTAAAACCATCTACTACTGCATTAGGGAGAGGTTCCTGTTGGTGCTCTGAGGGAGAGTTTATCGTTCTAAAACCATCTACTACTGCATTAGGGAGAGGTTCCTGTTGGTGCTCTGAGGGAGAGTTTATCATTCTAAAACCATCTACTACTGCATTAGGGACAGGTTCCTGTTGGTGCTCTGAGGGAGAGTTTATCCTTCTAAAACCATCTACTACTGCATTAGGGAGAGGTTCCTGTTGGTGCTCTGAGGGAGAGTTCATCGTTCTAAAACCATCTCCTACTGCATTAGGGAGATGTTCCTGTTTGTGCTGTGAGGGAGAGTTTATTGTTCTAAAACCATCTACTACTGCATTAGGGAGAGGTTCCTGTTGCTGCTCTGAGGGAGAGCTTATCATCTAAAACCATCTACTACTGCATTAGGGAGAGGTTCCTGTTGGTGCTCTGAGGGAGAGTTTATCGTTCTAAAACCATCTCCTACTGCATTAGGGAGAGGTTCCTGTTGGTGCTCTGAGAGAAAGTTTATCTTTCTAAAACCATCTACTACTGCATTAGGGAGAGGTTCCTGTTGGTGCTCTGAGGGAGAGTTTATCGTTCTAAAACCATCTACTACTGCATTAGGGACAGGTTCCCATTGGTGCTCTGAGGGAGAGTTTATCGTTCTAAAACCATCTACTTCTGCATTAGGGAGAGGTTCCTGTTGGTGCTCTGATGGAGAGTTTATCGCTCTAAAGCCATCTCCTACTGCATTAGGGAGAGGTTCCTGTTGGTGCTCTGAGGGAGAGTTTATTGTTATAAAACTATCTACTACTGCATTAGGGAGAGGTTCCTGTTGGTGCTCTGAGGGAGAGTTTATTGTTCTAAAACCACCTACTACTGCATTAGGGAGAGGTTCCTGTTGGTGCTCTGAGGGAGAGTTTATCATTCTAAAACCACCTACTACTTTTCCAGGCGAGCCATCCCTTCCCTGCACAAACAAGTCGGGGACAAGATCAAGTGTGCACTGCGCAACGCCATCTGTGGCAAGGTCCACATAGCCACTGATACGTGGACTAGTAAGCACGGGCAGGGATGCTATATCTCGCTAACTGCACACTGGGCAAATATAGTGGTGGGTGGGCCTGAGGTGGCTAGCCATTTGGCGCATGTCCTTCCACCACCGAGGATTGCAGGGCATTTCTCTTTGCCTCCTGTTGCCTCCTCCTCCTACTGCGCTTCTTCCTCCTCCTCCTCTACCACCTCCTCATCCGCTCAGCGTAACACCTTCACCACCAACTTCAGCACATCCAGGGGGAAACGACAGCAGGCTGTTTTAAAACTGATATGTTTGGGGGATAAACCCCACACTGCGCAGCAGTTGTGGATGGGCATTGAACAACAGACTGATGAGTGGTTGTTGCCACTGAGCCTCAAGCCCGGCCTGGTGGTGTGCGATAATGGGCGAAATCTCATAGCGGCTCTGGGCCTAGCCGGTTTGACGCACATCCCTTGCCTGGCGCATGTGCTGAATTTAGTGGTGTAGAAATTTCTAAAAAACTACCCGGATAAGTCAGAGGTGCTTCAGAAAGTGCCGGCCGTCTGTGCGCACTTTCGGCGTTCTCACCCTGCTGCTCGCCTGTCTGCGCTGCAGCAGAACTTCGGCCTTCCTGCTCACCGCCTCCTATGCGACGTGCCCACAAGGTGGAACTCCACCTTGCACATGCTGGAGAGAATGTGCGAGCAGCAGGCAATAGTGGAGTTTCAGCTGCAGCACACACGGTCAATCGATCTGCGGGACAGCACCACTTCACCACCAACAAGTGGGCCTCCATGCGAGACCTGTGTACCATATTGTGGTGTTTCGAGTACTCCACCAACATGGCCAGTGCTGATGACGCTGTTCTCAGCGTTACTATCCCACTTCTATGTCTCCTTGAAAAAACACTTTGGGCGATGATGGAAGAGGATGTTGCACAGGAGGAAGAGGGGTCATTTCCACGGTTATCAGGCCAGTCATTCACAATTGGCTCGGAGGGTGGGTTGCTGCACCAGCATAGGCCAGGTCAAGCCAGGGCACAGTTCTGGAGGATGAGGAGGACGAGGAAGATGATGAGGAGGAGGAACCATGTTCACAGCAGGGTGGCACCCAGCACAGCTCCTGGGCATCACTGGAGCGTGGCTGGGGGGATACGGAGGACACAGATGATACACCTCCCACAGAGGACAGCTTGTCTTTGCCTCTGAGCAGCCTGGCACACATGAGGGACTACATGCTGCAGTGCCTGCTCAACGACAGCCGAGTTGCCCACATTTTAACTTGTGCTGATTACTGGGTGGCCACCCTGCTGGATCCCCGTTACAAGGACAACATGCCGTCCTTAATTCCCTCACTGGAGCGTGATCGGAAGATGCGTGACTACAAGCGCACACTAGTAGATGCGCTGCTGAGGTCATTCCCAAATGACACAGGGGGCTCTGTGGAAGCACAAGGCGAAGGCGGAGGAGGAGGAAGAGGTCGCCAACGCAGCTGTGGCACCGCCAGCACCTCAGAAGGCAGGGTTAGCATGGCCAAAATGTGGAAAAGCTTTGTCAGCAGCCCGCCACAACAAACAGCACCACCAGCTGATAGGCAACGTCTTAGCAGGAGGCAGCATTTCAGCAACATGGTGGAACAGTATGTGTGCACACACCTACACTGACTGATGGGTCTGCCCCATTCAACTTCTGAGTCTCCAAATTGAGCACATGGCCTGAACTTGCCCTTTATGCCTTGGAAGTGCTGGCCTGCCCTGCAGCCAGTGTATTGTCTGAATGTTTGTTTAGCACGGCAGGGGGCGTTATCACAGACAAGCGCAGCCGCCTGTCCACAGCCAACGTGGACAAGCTAACGTTTATTAAAATGAACCAGGCATGGATCCCCAAGACTTGTCTGTACCTTGTGCAGAATAGACATTTAGACCGGCCTCACACAGCCATTGGTATACTTGTTTTTTTTAAATATGTCTCAATTCTTTGGGGGCTACCCCAATTAGAAAAAAAACAAAGAAACAAACAAATAACAGTGTTGGCTACCTCCTCCTCCTCCTCCACCACCACCACTTCCACCTACACTGCCACGGTCACGGCCTAGTCAACCTCTAGGCTCCTACTCCACATCCACCTCCTCCTCCCATTGATTTTAAGTTATTTCCCTATCCACATTTGTTTGTAGGGCACTTGTCCCACTCCTTACCCCCATTTTGCTTCCTTTTGCAGCCCTCTAGCCCTTTCCAGGACTTCAATGGGGTTCGGGGTCCGGGGTCAAGTTCGGGTCAAGTTTGGTACCGAACCCAAACTTTTCCACGAAGTTCGGCCGAACCCGAATATCCAGGTGTCCACTTAACTCTACACAACAGTGCTGCAGAAATAAGGTACTTTGAGGATTTAAAAAAACAAAATACAGTAGCATGATATAGGTATATGATTTATGGCAAATAACACTTCTCTGTTTAGTATCATTTTAATCATAGGATGGTCCTTTAGTCTAGACTTTGTCCTTGTATGTATCTACTGTACCCTTTAAATCCAATAAAGTCCCAGTATCCCTTCTAAGTATTGCTTTTCACATTTGGTGTATCAAATGAATCACTCACAACACAAGTAGATTGATAGAATTAGTTTATTAGCATTGAATTTTAACACCTTAAGGACACCTTAGGTGAATAATATCATGATAAAGAAAACTTATTTTGTTAATAAATATTTACAAATACATAATAGAGACTAGAGAGTAAAACATTGTTAAAAAATGCTTAAATAAAAAGTGATCATTTAAAAGATTTTTACGCACTCGCAACCCAGAAGCTTTGCAGCAATGTTGGAGATGTCAAAGTGATATAGGTACCCATTACCATAGATTCTGGGACTTTTTCTCATAAAGTGCAATGCTAATAAATAAAACACATATTGTAATAGATATATGTCCATAAACATAAAGTCCATAATTATGACATCCAAATGTCTATGGGCTGAGATATCATATAAAGTGCTTCAGTGCAGATCCACCACCAAAGGAATCACAAGCCCTCACCTCCCTGGCATGCCCCTTATTACGAGGATCAGACAGCGGTTTTTGTCCCTGATGTGGGCATGGAGATATTGTTGATGCGGACATTCCCTTTAGATAGAGACCATCGATATTAGGTGGACACTTGTCAGCATCCAGACATGTGTAAGTGGATTCACTTGCAAATATGTTATATCACATGTAAAAGAACGAGGCATATAGTGCTCTCCGTTTTTCAAATAAACCTGTCCTTACTTTATTAAAAATGCATACTCACAAAGAAAGCACTGTAGCCCAGTGCCCAGCGTAACAGCGATGTATAAAATCCACATAGACTGAGATACAACATGGAGCAGTGATGGTCGCGGGTGACGTCACTTCCTCCTTCCTTTCTTCCATACGGTATCAAATCTGTACTGCAGGAGCAATGTCTCATTCTAGGCTATAGGAAGTTAGCTCACAGGTGTGGACAGTCCAACGCTAGATTTTTACCAGATAGGCTCCCTACAGCTGCATCCAAGTTTGTTCAGGACATTTAAAGAGGGAGTTTTTGCTGCCCGAGTTCAAACTTTTAAAGTGAGCCATGCCTACCATTTCACCCCCCCTAAAGTGACTTTTGCCAACAACTTCATATCTTAACCCTTTTGCTCCCAGGTCTGTACATTGTACAGACCTGATATTGGGGGGTTTCACACACAATCCGGTGGCTGCAGCCCCCAGGATTGTGTGTAACACTGGCAGGCAGACTCCTGACTGTGAAGTGGATGCATTCGGGCAATTGCGCTGCTGCCTGATTGCCTCCACACACCCCTGGTACCGGCACCCCACCCCCACAGGTTTTTTAGACCCTGCATGTCTCTTTAAAGAGAACCCATCACATGAGAGACAAAAAGTTAAAGCGGAGTTACACCCAAAATTGGAACTTCCATTTAACTGTTTCCCCCCCTCTGGTGCCACATTTGGCACCTTTCGGGGGGAAGGGGGAGCAGGTACCTGTTTTTGACAGGTACCCTGTCCCCACTTCCATCAGACCTCGCCATGGCGAGGTATGTTAGAAGTTCGGCCCCCTTCTCCTCTTTCCCCTGCTGCTGGGCTTCACCACCAGGTTCCCTTACCGGCAATAACAGCAGCACCCGATGCTGACATTGCTGGATTCCAGCACAGGTAAGTGTCCTGGCCGGAACACCGCTTTAAGCAAAAAAATGTTACATCCAAGCACATAAAATCCCTCCCAATAATGTTCAGGCCCCCCACCCCCACATATACGCAGGTACGAACATAAACTTACGTGTTGGGGGTGCCTGCGTGTTCAAATGTCGATTGCGATACACATTACACAACGCCGCGAACATTGGAGTGAGAGCAATAATTCTAGCACAAGACTTCCTCTGTAAGACTAAACTGATGACTTATAGGGGCTTTTAAAGCGTTACCTACAGAAGATATAAGGTACTAAAGTTTGTCGCCTTTTCAGGGCACACACTAATTTAAGGTTTGACATGTTGTATCTATTTATTCAGTGCAACCTTGTCTTTAATATTTTAGCAAAAATGTTGGTAGTTTATTGCATTTGTTTGCCCTAAAATTCACTTTAGTGTATTTTTTTTACTGATATTTTGCATTTCCTAGACCTTTGCAAAAACCGCTATGTCAGTGAGAGGTTAAAGAGACCCTTACCAACCACCTTATATCTTTAAGTGAACCGTGCCGACAGCTTCACCTTTAGAAAGGGAATCATTCTATTTTTCTACATCTTAAAGGGACAGCATCTTGTATTGTGTGCCAACCTAAGGGACCCAACTAAGCCAGCAGAAGAACCAACCTTCAGACTTTTTATACAGATGGTCTATCTTTTTAGGAGTACTGCTGTACTAGAGGTCTAACAGATTTTTCCAGGCTTAAACCTAGACTCTCCTGGCTGAAGGACTACAAGTGAGTTAGCCAGTTAATGCCTTGATATCCATACATGTCTCTCTTCAGGGAGAGATCTCACAGTCAGAGGGCTATTGTTTATACCCTCAGCCCTGAAGGACAGATGGCCACACTTTAAAGGGTATTTGACTGTACTACTGTATATTGTTCTTGTGTTGAGTCACTGTGCCTATTGTTTTTGAACTACCTTTTGAACTGGTGTTGTATTGCTTTACTGTTTTCTTGCTTCCAATACAAGCAGGTTATTCCCTTTTACCACATTTGGTGTGTTTCTTTCTTATGTAGCTGCCAGCAGGAGTGTGTCAACAGGAGTGGGGCTCCATTTAGGGCCAAGGGAAGAGCAGAGGACTCAAATCTATCAGTGTCTCCTTTCGGGAGCAGGCAGTCAAATGTCATGAGCTAATGTTGTATAAAAATGAAAAAGTGTTAAGAAGTTAAGGTGAATGGTCAGAGATGTGGTAGACCAACATTCTGTGCATCGGTATCAATAGCAATTTGTAGAAGTAGACAAAAGGAAGGGCATAAGACATGGGTAAGAAACAGTGAGACACAGGACACAAGTGGGGGTAAAGGTCAGGATGAGGAGTGGGAAAAGGGGGCAGGGAGTGGGTCCAGAGAGGAGCAACCATGGATCCAAGTCAGTATATATATCCGAGTGTCAGAAGCCTGGTTGTCCAGTAGTAAGGAAAGTGGGTGTATAATTTACCCTTTAGCAAGTATAGGAGTTAAGTTCTTACCATCGGTTTCCCTCTCACCTTACCTTGACTCAGGGCCCTGGAAGTCCTGCAATTCAGACACACACACTGGATCGTGAAGAGCAGACCCTCGATTATTGGGGGCGGCTCATCATGTTAAGTATACAAAGGACACGTGGGTGGCAACATATCTGCCCACCAATTAGATACAAATATAATGCATATGCATATTGTATGATGGGTGTATGTTGGATGACATATTTCCCTTACTATTAGGAGAAAACCTCCTTTATTCCTTGAAGCAATCATAACAATACAGATATTATAACATATTCATTATTCATGATCTATAGGAGAGCTTGCTCAATATGTTTGCAGCATAATGTTTCAAATAAACAAAGTGGTCATCATCTGGGCTAGGTTTGGGTCTTCAGGCTGGCACCTCAGAACTCTCTCTCTCTCTCTCATAGTGTTAACTGGAACTTTTAGGCTTTGGATTGGCATCATGGTTCTTCCTCTAGGCTTTCCCAGGGTCTTTTCCAACAGGAGTTCTCCTTTAATCTTCAGCTTCATAAATGAAGAGTAGAGACGTGTCATACCAGGATGATGGCTTGGCAGAGCTACTCGTCATCCCAAGACCTCCTGGCTTAGAACAACAAAGATTTCCATGCAAAGATGTAGTAATTAGAGTAGAGCATCCGGATAGAGGCATGAATAGGCGGACAGATACTCTCCAGTCACATGATTAACCACAGAATCACCTACACTAGTAAATAAAGCCTTTCTTCACCCTGGAGGTGTTAAAAATAATGTTCTTTAAATTTTTCATGTTTTTATGTTTAATTCAAACATAAGTCCATAAAGCATGCAGAAATAAAGTGTTTCCTACTAACAGTTTTCATTATTAGACATACACTATATAGATTCAATATATACAGTATATATATTCAACTGAACATCTTTCTCAAACCCAATATTGCAGCAGAAGTGGAACCAGGGGGTCCCAGAACAGAATACCTTACTTAAAAGCATATTCTGTCTCAGAATTTAGTTTCCCAGCTTTGCAATAGGTGACTATCATCAGCAAGTAAAAACAGTAAATGAATATAGGCAATATAACAATTGAATAAATATATCCAAAAAGGAAGTACTTTAAGTCTGTACTCAAAACAACTTTCCCACTAAGAAACCTTAGCATCTTCTTTAAAGGCATTTATGTAACAGTTTCAAAACTTTATTTTGATCATGATTGCTTAAAGTGTTACTAAACCCTCAACAGTAAAATCAGTCTGTATATGCAGTCAAGCATGCTTGTTATACTCACTGTGGAACCTAAGGGGTTAATCCTCTGCATTGTGCAAAAGGCTTCCTGACCCTGTGTTCTCTGTCCCTCTCCTTCTTCTGCAGTCCCCAATCCATCTCTGGATAGAACAGAGCATAGGGGGAAAGTTGCACATGCTCAGTTTGGTATGTATTGCTAGAGAGGTTGTTTTTTTCTTGGGGAGAGTGCATATGATCAGCATAGGGCCAATCAGCACTGTCCAGACAGAGGGACAGGGGTCATGCATCCTCATCGGACATTCAGAAGTGAATGAAAACTCCTCTGACAACCTTTAACCAGACACTGATAGAAGTCACAAGACTGCTATATACTGCTGATGATAAAAGGTATTTAGCAGTTTATAGTTACTAAAATAATTGCATTTCCATGTTCTTTGTACTGTGGGAGACCAGATATAGTGAATGCAGGGTCCTGGGCTTAGTAACACTTTAATATCAGTAACTCTGGATGTATTCATAATTTCACCACTATTTTTTTACTCTTAGGTAGAAGTAGAAGCACAATACATTTACACTTAACCTTGTACACATTCTAGGACATACACAAAATAACCTTGCAATTCTTGTCCAGACACCATCCTGTAAAACTACAAAACTTCACACATAAAATAATTCATAAGAATATACTCAATACTATGGACTCATTTAACTTCTATTTAACTTCTAATAGTACATGTAAATTTCAAGCATGGATATGTATGTGTGACATTAGTAAAATGCATTGCCCAAATCATGTATGCACCACCTTAGGTCCCTTTAAAATAAAGTACCATAATGTAATTTAGTATGCACATATTAATCCGATGCACAATAAACGCTCTCAAGACTTGCAACAATATGAACACTGGCAATTCCAACAAAAAATTATTTATATTAGGGGCGTAAATGCAGATCAGACCTAGATAATAGATGTATGACTGTAAATCCCAGCTATGAGTTAAAACTGTATTATTTCAGTACATTATTTAGAACCCTTGCAAAATATTTGAAAAGAAAATTGAGCACTTCACTCTTTATTCTCTACAGGAAACTGTGTATATATACTGTAGCTCAGAATGTCTCACCTCTCACTTGTGGTTTGAGAACCACTGACGCAAGCTAACTCCCATCATTTCAACAAAATATTTTAATCACTTCCCGCCCATCCTATAGACAAATGATGGCCGGGTGGTGGTTTAGTTATCCCGACCGGACGTCATATGATACCCATGGGGGGCGGCGATTGGTGGTGCAGTGTGTCAGTCTGACCCACCGCACATTACCGACCTCGGTAAAAGCTTCAATCAGAAGTTCTTTACCACATGATCAGTCGTGACCAATCACGGCTGGTCACAGTGTAAACAGGAAGAGCCGACGCGAGTAGAGGAGAGCCGATTGGCGGCTCTTCTGACAGGGGGGTCTGCGCTGGTTGTTGATCAGTGCAGCCCCCCCCCCCCCAGGATCGCCACCCAGAACCACCAGGAAGTTGAAGACTAACTTCGAAAATGGCTCCAGCCATTACACGCCACCCAGTCTGACTGTGT
>BLSH010130338.1:412233-431308 GCA_018402905.1 Glandirana rugosa | reverse complement strand
GACGTGACTAGTTGTTGGTCGCGTCTGGGGGGACAGTCTTCTCGGCGGTTAGCCGAGAGGAGATGAGCGCAGCCGAGAAGGACAAATGTGACACTGGTCGGCACTAACCAGTGCTGACTAGTACACCATTTCTTGAAGACTAACTTCGAAAATGGCTCCAGCCATTACACGCCACCCAGTCTGACTGTGTGACGTGGTGGTTAGCGGCGGGGGGTACCCATAGTATACTGCAGGCCAGCCCTATTGATTTGGTGGTGGGCCGGTAGTAAACAGATATCCTACCCGCCCTTCACTAATTTTATAAAACAACTTTACTACCCTCAATCGAACGCAGTCACCAAGAGTTTGGTGTTCACTCTCCAGGGGGGTCTGCGCTGGTTGTTGATCAGTGCAGCCCCCCCCCCCCCCCAGGATCGCCACCCAGAACCACCAGGAAGCCCACCCAAGGACCACCAGGCAGAACATCAGGAGGCCACCCAGTGACCACCAGGGAGACAATCAGGAGGTCATCCAGGGACCACCAGGGAGCCCACCCTAGACTGACAGGTAAGGGTCATACAGAGCACTATAGGGATGGCACGGTGCCCATATGTGATGCCTGCCAGTGCCTCCCTAACAGTGCTATCTATCAGTGCCACGTATCAGTGCCCACCAGTGCTACCTATCAGTGCCCACCAGTGCCACCTATCAGTGCCATCTATCAGTGCCACCTATCAGTGCCCATCAGTGCCCATCAGTGCCACCTATCAGTGCCCATCAGTGCCACCTATGAGTGCCCATCAGTGCCGCATATCAGTGCCACATACCAGTGCCTGTCAGTGCTGCTTATCAGTGCCGCCTATCAGTGCCCATCAGTGCTGCATATAAGTGCCTCATCATCAGTGCCACCTTATCAGTACCGCCTGATCAGTGCCAATCAGTACTGTGTCATCAGTGCCCGTCAGTGTAACCTCATCAGTGCCTGTCAGTGAAAGAGAAAGCTTACTTATTTACAAAGTTTTGTGACAGAAGCGAAGAAAAACATTTTTTTTCAACATTTTCTGTCTTTTTTTTGTAGCGCAAAAAAAACAAAACGTAGAGGTGATCAAATACCACCAAAAGAAAGCTCTATTTGTGGGAAAAAAATTATAAAAATGTAATTTGGGTAGTGTCGCATGACTGAGCAATTGTCATTCAAAATGCAACAGCGGTGAAAGCTGAAAATGGGCGGGAAGGGGTGTAAGTGCCTGGTATTAAAGTGGTTAAACAAATAAAGACATTATATCCTAAGGCAGAAATCTACACCTCTACATTAAAACATTATTTATTGCACTTATAATTTGACTCTTAAATTGTAATTGCAATTTTCTTTAAGATTTAAATCTATCTGATCAAGTTCCTCAGGAGAGCAATTTCGGTACCATTAAATACTTGTCTTTGGTATGGGCTTAATAATATGTGCCCAAGAAATTCCATAAACCAATAGTTGTTGGAAGCAACAAAATCACAAAAACCAAACAAAATAAACAAACAAAATCATAACATGTAATAAAAGCATACTGTAAATGTATAAACACATTGTTTCTTTCCTTTCCCTAATATACAACATTTCCCTATTATACTTGGGTCCCGTTTGTGTACTAGTTTAAAATGATTAGAAAGGCTATGGTGTTTAAATCCTTTTTTGATGTTATCATGTGTCCACCCACCCTCTTGGCCAGGGTACTAGTGGTCCTTCCAATATATTGGTAGCCACAAGGGCACATGAGAAGGTAGGTGACACATTTGGAATCACATGCTATAAACTGTTTACTGTTATAGGTCATCCCTGTTACAGTTGATGAAAAACTAGTGGTGCATCTAGTTTTATCTTATGTTGTTCTACAGGCTTTGCATTGTTTACACCTGTAAAAATCCGTTCTGTCCAGGAATGTGGGAGCTCTAGCAGGGGGCTTAACCACATTCCTGGCTATCAAGTCCCTAAGTCTAGGTGCACGCCTATATATAAATTTAGGTTTCTTTGGGAGAATACTTTTCAATGTAGGGTCTTTTAGTAAGAGGGGCCGGTATTTTTTGATACTTTGTTCTAGTTCTTTGTATTGACAGTGGAACCCCAAAATGAAGGCCTTAGAATTGTCCTCAGTGTCCCTAGTCCTGTTACTTTTTGTTTGTAGTAAAGTATTTCTATTGATTCTTTGGACCTTATCCCTTGTTTTTAAAAGTTGGCTCCTGCTGTAGCCCTTTTCAACAAATCGATCAATAAGTTTATCAGTTTGTATCAGGTAGTCTTCTTCTTTATCACAGTTGTGTTTTATTCTAAGGAACTGTCCCTTTGGAATGGCCCACTGTGGGTGATGACAGCTCCTGGTGGAGATGTACCCATTCCTGTCAGTCTCCCTGAAATGTGTGCGGGTAATCAATTTTGTACCCTCTTTCTCTATTTCTAAGTATAGAAATTGGACATGAGTATTGTCGCATGTGCTGGTAAATTTGATATCATATTGATTGTGGTTCATGGACAGGAGAAAATCATTCTGCTCTACCTGGGACCCCTCCCACAGAATAAATAATCTATGCATCTTTAATACATTCGCAATTGGGGGACCCGGTTGCTGAATATTTGTTCCTCCTCCCATTTATTGAGGAATATGTTGGCGATGCTTGGGGCATATCTAGCCCCCATCGCGACTCCCTTAATTTGTTTGTAATAATCGCCTCCATGCCAGAAATAATTATTACTCATGGCCAACTCTAGAGATTCACAAATATACGCCTTTTGGAGGTCATGTAGGTTAGTATATTTATTTAGGGCCCATTTGGTGACTTGCAACCCATCTGTTTAATGGTTGTATAAAGTGACTCTACGTCAACAGTGGCTAGTAGAGTCGCTTCATTTACCACTTCTCTCTTTAGCTGGTTTATTAAGTCCTTGCTGTCTTTAAGGTAAGGATAAAAAGAAGATGTACGGGTTGAGGATTAGGGTTGGGGGGGGGAGTGGAGGGCTGTTGGGGATCCGGAGTTCTTCCCTTTGAGATATGGAGGAAAGGCAGTCCCCTGTGGAGGGAGGCTGGCTCCATATGTCGAATGGAACAAAAATGGCTGTTCAGCCCCCTACGGGAGTTGACCCGGGGGAGGGGTTTTCATGGGATCAGGATACTCTCTTGCAAATAGCACTAGCACTGATGTTTGCACATATAGAGAGATTGCACAAAAATGGGGTTCGAGACCTTTAGATAAATGGCTATATGCACAAATTAAACACTTTACACAAACTATTCCCCAACCGCTTAGAGGAAAAGAGAATAGGAGACCAATAGAGAAATAGTTTAAAGCAAATTAATTTACGACGAGGAAACCAGAGAGAAGATCTTAAGACTGAATTCCAATATTGCAAGGGATCAAGGGACAAGGGATTTAAGTTATAAATTACTAGCAAGGTGGTACATAACACCGCAGAGAGCGCAGTGGGGACAGGCCCCCCAAATTGCTGAAGGGAGTGTGATGCCCCGAGCACCAACGCACACATATGGTGGAATTGCCCAAAAATAGGCAAGATTCATATGATCACGGGAGAACAAATTAAATTGGGCCCTTAGGAGTGTTTGTTCCATCTCACAGAAAGATCTGAAAAACAATATAGAAATATTTTGGTGCCAATACTATTAAACGCTGCGAAGAGTCTGATACCTAAAAAG
Organism: Glandirana rugosa; assembly: GCA_018402905.1. NCBI lineage: Eukaryota > Metazoa > Chordata > Amphibia > Anura > Ranidae > Glandirana > Glandirana rugosa. The sequence continues at coordinate 427,634 of BLSH010130338.1, read as the reverse complement.
TGGAAATCTTTCGAGATCCCATCAATGATAGAGTGGGCATGTAGAGTAGATTGGATAAGAACATTGGAAGAAACAATCTATGGAGCGGAGGCTGCACTGGAAAAATATCATACGATATGGGAGAAGTGGTGTGATTTTAAAAAGTCGGGAGCCTACATGGATATGATGGTGGGGAGGGGAGAGTAGGGGCCACTTCTTGCTTTTTTCTCCTCAACTAGCTGGCTTATAAGGAGGCCCTTAAAATCTGAAAAGAAGAGGAGAGGTACGGAGAGGGGGGGTAGGAGGCGGGAAGGGTTATAATATTGAGGTAAATATTAGGAGGAGACGTTTTGGGTTGATAACCGTCTCTTGACACATAGGAAACATAATGGCCCTGGTTTTAGTGATATTAATATAACAGATTAAATAAAGTTAAGTATTGTATAAGAAGAAAGAGAGAAAATACCACATTGATGAAAGTTCTTGTCGGAGACTGAAAATGAACGATAAGTTTAACCACTTCCCGCCCACCCACCGCTGCGTGACATGGCAAAGTGGTTCGTTATCGCGAAACGCCGTCACCTGACGGGTGCCGATATAACTAGCATTGTGAGCTAAACACGGTGATCAGTGCATTTTTATAGCACTGATCGCTGTATAAATGCCAATGGTCCCAAAAAAGTGTCAAAATGCTCCGACATGTCCGCCGCAATGTCTAGTAAAAATAAATAAAAGCCCCAGAAATTAATTCTCATCATTCGAAAACGTGGCAACTTTTGCACAAACCAATCAATAAATGCTGATTGCGATTTTTTTTTTACCAAAAATATGAGGAAGAATATAAATCGGCCAAAACCAATGAAAAAAATGTTTTTTTATATATTTTTTTTTTGGATTTGTATTTTAGCAAAAAGTAAGAAAAATTGTTTTTTTTTGCAAAATTGACGCTTTTTTGGTTTATAGCGGTGATCAGAAATGATGCAGAGGCGATCAAATACCCCCAAAAGAAAGCTCTATTTGTGGGGAAAAAAAAGGACGGAAATTTAGTTTGGGTATAACATTGCACGACTGCGCAATTGTCAGTTAAAGCGATGCAGTGCCAAATCGCAAAAAGTGCTCTGGTCCTAAAGTGTGAAATCCTTCCGGGGCTGAAGTGGTTAAAGGTCTCTAGAGGGACTCACTTAGGTGGAAAAAAAAAATTAAACTAAAGCAGTCACCATCTTCACTCCAGATCACACCCATATGCATGGTGTTGGGAATATAGTGCATGGACTATTACAGGATGTCAGATTGAATGTTTGGAGACATTCAGCAATAAGTGGACTTGATATTTGCACATGTTCTATGGAAAATATTTTTTATTGGTATATTTTTTATTGAATCATTTTTTTTAATGCTATTTTTTAATGATTTATTTACTGATTTGTTTGTGATAATCCACAACAACAACGGAATATGTCATAAGTGTTTTCATACAGCATACACATTTATGCAAAGTTAATTCACTGAAATATATCCCTAGATTATTTATTGCGCCACATCTTTGCACCAAAGCACTTTTTCTAATGAATGTGGCATGGATGAGCACTAATGTGGCATGGATGTGGCACGGATGAGTACTAATGTGGTACGGATGAGCACTGATTTGGCATGGATGTTGCATGGATGATCACTGATGTGGCATGTATGAGCACTGATGTGGCATGGATGGGCATGGATGAGCACTGATGTGGCACAGATGAGCACTGATGTGTCATGGATGTGGCACAGATGAGCACTGATGTGGCATGGATGTGGCACAGATGAGCACTGATGTGGCATGGATGTGGCATGGATTATCACTGATGTGGCATGGATGAGCAATGATGTGGCATGAATGTTGCACGGATTATCACTGATGTGGCATGTATGATGGATGGGGCACGGATGAGCCATGGATTTGCACTTATGAGCCATGGATGAGCATGGATGGGCATGAATGGGCACAGTTGAGCCATGGATGGGCACGGATGAGCATGGATGGAGGATGGATGGGGATGGATGAGCATGGCTGGGCAAAGATGAGCATGGATGGGGAGGGATGAGCAATGGATGGGGACGGATGAGCATGAATGGGCATGGATGAGCATGGCTGAGCATGGCTGAGCATGGCTGAGCATGGATGAGCATGGATGGACATGGATGAGCATGGATGAGACATGGATGGGCACGGATGAGCCATGGATGGAGCATGGATGAGCCATGGATGGGCAGGAATGGGCACAGATCAGCGCTGTGGGCACTTCAGATCCAGCCCAATGCACTGCTGCACCTGGCTCCCTCCTCACACACTGTACTGATAGGTGTTAGGAGAGGGGAGGAGCTGAACCGGACATGCTCCCATCTATTGATAACTGATCACTTTGTGTCATTGGCCCTTTACCCCGTTTCACGGACATTCCCGGGTGCGCATGGGAGAGAGATTCTGCATTAACGTAAAAAACATTACACTACTTGTTCTGCCCCCCCCAAACACTTACCTGACACCACTCACGATCCGGCACTGTCCCCACCAGCAGGCCTCGCTCTCCTCTCTTCCTGAATTCACAGGTTACACTGAGAGCAGAGAGAGCTACAGGCTCCCATGCAGTCAAATCCCGTGAGAAGGGAGCGGGGGACGTGGGCAAGCCACACTGCCACACACTCAGGAGCACGCCCACATGAGTGCCCCCATAGCACATGGCTTGCTATGGGGGCACTTGGAAGAAAAAGTAGTGGACTGTCCTGGCGGGGGACCACGCAAGAAGAGGTAAGGAACCTCTATGTGCAATAATTGCACAGAGCAGGTAAGTATACACCTCTTTTTTTAAATTTATTAAGAAAAAAATGTGACTTTGATATCACTCTAAAGCAAACCTTCACCCTCATTCTCAACGTTCCTTTTTAACCCCTTGTTTTAAAGAATTTTTCACATTTTTTTTTCTTATTGTTCCTTTTTTTTCTAAATATCTTTTGTAGGGTTCCTCTAACTTTCCTACCAGCTGTTGATGATGTAAGAGCAGAAAATGGAAAATGATGTGAAGAAGTGAAGCAGCAGATCACCACAGAATGCTAATGTGTTCGACAAGTGTGTGAGTAAGCATGTTTATTGTGGATACCACAACAAAACAGGCAAGAGGACATAAAAAAAAACCTGGGGGGGGGTGCATTCCCCTTAAAGTCTTACTTGTACTGAGAGAGAGATGGGTACTGCCATTGTTGACTTTTTACTGCTGTACTTTTTAAGGCACTGAGCCAGAACAAGTGAAGGCCTCCTGAGCATGACAGGTAAATAACCAACATTCTCTTAAGGAGAGGTCCGCAGTGGAAGTCTGTATGTTTCTCTCAGTACAGGTTTAGAAACTGTAGTCCAAAATGTGGTTTTATTACATGATTAGCAGTATTACGCCATTTTCATATCTCAACCCTTCCGATGTGAAAAAGTGTGCTGTCTTCTACAACTAGATATATTAGTGTTATTGGGTCCCAGGTTTATCATGGGTCTGTTGTTTTCAATTGCTGCATGTATAAGATACAGTTTAGCGGATTTCTGTGTGCGGGGGTGACCCAAGTCACTTCCTCTGCAATTTGACTTGACTAGTAGAACTTTACTATGGAAAAAAATTGCATGCTTCTACCTTCCTAATTGCAAAGTTCTGGGCATATACAGCTCAATATACGCTCTTAGAATGCCTGTGTGCTGCCAAAAATTAACTCCCATGTGCATCCATGGGGTTTAAGTCATCCCAGCCAATTAAGATGACTGAAGACGCCTAACACAGAAGAAGACTGGGAGAAGATGTCAGCACCAATGAGGGAGCTTGTGAATGTTGCAGCACCGAAGCATAGATACGTTTACTTTGAAGTAAATTTAACCCCCCCAAAACTGTTGGCTTGTAATTTTAACATAAACATTTTATAATTTTCAAAAAATAAATAAATGTTAAATAATTTACTTTGAGGAACCTTACTCAATTTTCATTAGATCTTAAAACACTCTTTTTAAGTTTACAAAAATTGTGTATAATATTGAATAATCTATTCTAGACAAAACTTTTAAGGTATGTACATTTCCATATTCTAATTGAGTTACATTTACTTAAGTAAATTACCTTTCAGGTCTGATGTATTGTACGCTGTGCTGGAGAGGATCATCCCTTGCTGTCCTGCTCCTGGGTGACTTTAATGCCATCCTTTCCCCAGAGCTGGACAGACCCTCTCTGCCCAAGTCTTTTAATGGGGAATTGGCCGACTGGGCCCTAGCTGCGGGGGTCACAGAAGCCTGGAAGTGGAAACATCCTGACATTAAAACATTCTCCTGCTTCTCGACCTCTTATAAAACCACCTCCAGGGTTGACTACAGCCCCTTGGCACTCACGCCCCAGGCCCCCTCCTTTCGGAATAGGTGCATGTGGCATCTTGGTGCTCAATGGATCTCACAATCCAAAATAGCGGAGCAACCCCCCCTGAATTTACAAGCATATTATGACTTTAAGGATGGGTTGTCCTCTCCAGAAACAGTGTGGGATGCCTTTAAGGCCTTTACTAGAGGCCATTACATTTCCGCCATTAAGTCAGTTAAGGTGCAACAGGCTACAGCAACCACTGACTTGGAAGGGGCGGTACAGCTGGCCTCCGACCTATATGGTTTGGACCAGTCCACCTTAAACTTTGAGGCACTACAAGTTTGCAAGCGAGACCTACATTTGCATCTCACTGAAATCACTAGACTCGAACTGTACAATGCTAAACAGCGTTTTTTTTAACAAGGGGACAGAAATGGCAGGCTGTTGGTGATGTTGTCTCACCATGACACCCCTATCACCCTGATCCCAGAGATTACCTCCCCCTACAGGTGAAGCCGTTTCATCCCCGGCAGGTATATTGAAGGAGTTTCATGCCTTTTACCAATCCCTATATACTACCGCAGTCCGGGCAGGTCTGGACCCGGAGCACATGGAGGCGCTCCTGGACCCAATAGCTCTGGGGTGGCTCTCTGATGAGGAGAGATCTAGCTTGGTTGGGCCAATTACCACAGAGGAGGTCTTGACAGTGATGCACTCTCTGTCCACTGGGAAGGCTCCGGGCCACACCGGTGTTCCGTTAGATTTCTATCTACAATATGCTGATGTGCTGGCCCCTGCCTATTGCCTATAGACTGCCCTATTCAATCATTGCCTAAAACAGGGCTGCCTCCCCCCATCTATGGCACGCTCCCATGTTATACTAATCCCTAAGCCTGGTAAAGACCCCAAACAATGTTCCCTTTGTATAGACCTATTGCCCTTCTTAATAATGATTTAAAAATTCTATCTAAATTACTCACGGCCAGATTGGGTCCATTGCTCCCCTCTATAATAGATGTAGACCAGACAGGTTTCATGGCCCACAAATCCACTGATATCAATCTCCGCCGTTTATTCACAAATATCCATGCGAATCATGATAACCAAGGTACCAGAGTCGTTGCCTCTCTCAATATCAAGAAGACATTTGACTCAATTGAGTTCCCCTTCTTGTGGGAGATATTACGTAGGATGGGGTTTCCATTACTATTTATTGAATGGCTAAAGGTGATTTATAGCTCGCCAACAGCGGTCATCCATTTGGGGGGTAGTCTATCACCCACATTTAAACTTTCTATGGTACGCGGCAGGACTGTCCTCTCTCTCCAGCCCTTTTTGCCATAGCCATGGAACCAGTGGCAGAGGCATTACGTACCTCATCACATATCAAAGGTCTAAGACTGGCGTGGCTGGAGGAGAGGGTGGTGGATGACCTTGTTCTTTTTTTAAATAATGCTGGTTCATCACTTAGTGGTGCTCTGAAGGTTCTCAATGACTTCTCGGGTGTTACGGGGCTCAAAGTTACCTGGGCCAAGTCACAACTGCTGGCCATTGATGATGCAGCTAGACGAGAGGCTCCAACTGACGTCCAGCTGCAGTGGGTGGAGGAGTTCACTTACCTGGGGGTGTGCATATCAAAAGATGAAACTGATTTTATCTCACTAAATCTGTCCCCGGTGGTAAATAGGGTCAGGGCTAAACTGAAGACGTGGGAGAACCTACCTTTGTCCTTGATTGGTCGTGTTAATCTAATCAAAATGAAGATTCTGCCCAAATTTACATACCTGTTTCAAAACTCTCCTCAATGGATCCCCAAATCTTTTTTTTCCCAACTTAACAAAATGTTTTCTTCATTTTTGTGGGGCCCCCGCCTTCCACGGTTCAAATTGACTACATTAATGAGACCTTGCTCCCAGGGAGGTCTGGCGTTCCCGGACTGCCACAAGTATTTCCTGGTGGCACAGTTGGTGACAGCGGTTTGGTGGCTAGTCCCAGATAGGTCCAACCCGGCGCAGGCTGCTGTGCTACGATCGGTGGAGGCCCTATCAAATCTATTATTCAGAGTACCTATAGCTCCTTATGATCTAACGCCCTCCATGCGTACCACCCTTAGGGCATGGAGAGAGAGCCTGGCATTAGAAAAATTCCCTCAACAGGCAGTGTCACCAAACACTCCTCTTTGGAAAAACCCCAATTTGCCACACTTTTATTCAATTCCCGACCCAATAGTGTGGACTAAACATAATATCAAACTGATTTCTGATGTTACAACAGATCTCAATATCTTCTCGTTCCCAGATCTTCAATCACGCCACAATGTTCCTCCCTCTCATTTATTCAGATACCTCCAATTGTCCCATGCCTTCAGGAATCAGTTCCCTCAGGAGAGAGTCAGATAGTACAATCAGACCTAGAGAGAATTGTGCGATTTGATTGCAGGAAAAAACAACATCTGTACTATACATTCACCTTCTCAGGGTCTCTTCCCCAGAATTATCTAAACTCTGCCAACAATGGGATAGAGATGTCCCGGAGCTAGATTCTGAGGACTGGGAGGACTTTCCGTTTCGGATACTAGTGTCCTTAAGGGATCGCCTCATTCAATATAAAATTGCTCATAGAGCATATCTTACACCCGCTAGAGTTCACAAAATGAGAAGCTACCTTTCACAGGATTGTTGGCATCGTGGACATTCTCCTGGGGACTACATCCACATTTTCTGGTCCTGCCCGCACATAGAGGACTTTGGTCACAAATCCTTAAAATTATAAATGATTTGCCGGGGATTACAGTTGACCCATCTCCAAAAATATGCTTTCTGGGTTTGGTGGAAGATTTAGTGCCTGGAGTGGCAGAGAGGACCTTGATAGGCCTCCTGCTATTCTACGCCAGGAAGTCGATAGTCTTGAGCTGGAAGTGTAGTGCTCCCCCCATCTATTGGTGCATGGAAACATCTGGTTAATAGCGTGATTCCATTGTACAAGGACACGTATATACCTAGAGGATGTCTAGGAGGACTCCCTAATCTTGTCTGATTCCCCTGGGGCTCCAGGGGATAGTAACACATGACATCTTAATAATGCAAGGTATGACCTGTGTTAACTGATCTAAGGAGAGGTTTTTTGCTTAAAATATGTAACTGTACGTGAGGTGGGTCCTTGTGCTCATGTTTCACTGCATTCTGTATTAATATCCTGAAATGGCCCCTGTGTGGGCAGCATGCAGTTCAGGTTTTTTGTTTCTGATGATCTATGCTAACCAAACTGATGTCAGATGTACTGTCAGTGTAAATTTTGTGTTTTGTTGTGTTGACAATGAAAACAATTAAAAGATTTTCAAAAAAATTAAAAAGAATCATTTTTATCAGTGTATGTTTGCCAAACATGCAAGCGCATGAGTTTTTATTTTAGTTTGACGTCTTTTGGAACTTTGAAAACCTGCACAAGGCAGTTCCCATATGTTTGAGGCCCATCAGGACAAAAGAGCACCACCAGTGAAAATAATTTTTCCAAGTCTCTACCAGGGGTGGCCCGTCCATTAAGGGCTCACGGGCGCCGCCCCCTCTATCCATGCCACCCCCCCATGCTAAATGGATAGATTCATGCATAGCAAGAATCTATCCATGGCTGCCGCGGGTACCCAGTGGGGGTGTTTTTTTTAAAGCACCTGATTAGAGCAATAGGCTCTAATAGGCTTCTAAATAGAGTGGACTCCGAACGCAGAGCATTGTGCTCGGAGCCCACTTACGTGTGTTAGAAAAGCAAATGAATATTTGCTTTTCTAGTACTGAATCGCCTCTCCGCCAATCAGGAAGCGTGGGTATGTTACCTGTTTCCCGATTGGCTGAGAAGTCAGGCAATCCTACTTGACGCCTTTCTCGTTGGAGGAGGGGGATGCACGGGCGAATCCGCTGAGCAAAGCACGCTCCCGCTCGCCCGACCACCCGCTTCCTAGATGGGGTAAGTGCGGGACTGATGTCCTGACTGCCCTCCGGGGGGGGGAGTGCTGTCAGTGCCGCAAGCTCTGCAGCGGGGGAGGGGGTGTATGCAGTATACCCCTATCTGGTGACGCTGTATTCCCCTATCTGGTGATGCTGTATACCCTATCTGGTGATACTGTATACCCTATCTGGCGATGCTGTATACCCCTATCTGGTGATGCTGTATACCCTTATCTGGTGATGCTGTATACCCCTATTTGGTGATGCTGTATATCCCTATCTGGTGATGCTGTATACCTCTATCTGGTGATGCTGTATACCCCTGACACAATGGGTGGAATCTATAAGGGGAGGGGTTAATAGGGAAGGGTGGGGTCTGACGCAAATCCCCCCATCCTAAAATTTCACCAGATGCTACTGGCCACTACAAGCCAATACACAAGTCATGCAATGGCATTGACAGGGCCTGTACTTGAACCTAGAACCTCAGCTGTGTCTGGCAATGACTCTTCTCACTGAGCTACCTGAGATGCTGGACAGCACCCTGTCTGATCCATTGGACAACCCTGCATTGTGCCTTGTCTTCTGCTGAACCTTGAACTCTTTGTTCCTCCCATGAACTTCCTGATATAAGCCATGTCTCTGCACTGCCAGATTATTGTGCCTTCTCAGCCAGTATCTCACTCTTGTCTTCCCTGCTGCCGTCAATATGTTGCTACCACTCATTATCGACCCTTGGCTTGTTCATCGACTACACTTCAGCCTGATCCCAACCTGCAACTACTCGTTACCGACCTTTAGGCTTGTTTACTAACCATGCTTCTGTTTGATCCTTACCTGCTTATCTGCTATCCAAGAAGACCTATCTACCTTGATCGTGACTATTTTTGTTATCCATAAAGTTACTGATGGAAACAATACCACCTTGGGGATAATTATTAAAGGAGTAGAGGTTCTCACTGGAATCTCAGGTGTACCCCAAGCATGTGTTTTTCTTATGGTACTCATTTATGCTTTTAACCTGAGCTATCCCAAAAACCTAAAATATACCTTTGAAGTTTTTCACAAGATCTTTTTAGAGCTAGATGTGGGGAATCTATCTTCAAAAATCCACACTTTAACCACTTCTCGTTGGGTGGACGTCATATGACGTCACTACCTTTGAGAAGTGATATCTGAATGGTGCACCATTCAGATATTGTTTTTTAGAGCCGGCGATTCTGAACAACATAAAAGTGGTCTTAGTGGCGGATACACCGCAAGATCACTTTTATCAGCGGCGGGAGAGGTGCCTGGTCATCTCCGCCGGCGGAGATGATCCGATCTGCCCCCCCAGTGTCCGAGAGAAATGACGTCAGAAGTCACGTCCGCCCAACGGTCTTAAAGGGCCCATTTTTTTTTTTGTTCTGTCATTTTTTTCAGATTTTTTTGTTTGTTTTGCATTTTAGTGTAAATATGAGATCTGAGGACTTTTTGGTCCCAGATCTCATATTTAAGAGGACCTGTCATGCTTTTTTCTATTACAAGGAATGTTTACATTTCTTGTAATAGGAATAAAAGTGATCTTTTTTTTTTTATTTAAAAGAACAATGAAAAAAAAAGAAAAAAGTAAAAAGCAAAATAAATAATTAAAAAAAAAAAATTTAAAGCGCTCCGTCCTTGCGAGGTCGCGTGCAGAAGAGAACGCATACGTAAGTCCCGCCCACATATGAAAACGGTGTGGAAACCACACATGTGAGATATCGTTAGAGCAAGAGGAACAATTCTATCACTAGACCTCCTCTGTAGCTCAAAACTGTTAACCTGTAGAATTTTTTAAACGTTGCCACTGGAGATTTTTAAGCTGCAAAGTTTGTCGCCATTCCGCGAGCGGACGCAATTTTGAAGCATGACATGTTGGGTATCATTTTACTCGGCGTAACATTATCTTTCACAATATGGGAAAAAATTGGCCTAACTTTACTGTTTTCTTATTTTTTAACTAAAAAAAACTGAATTTATTAAAAAAAAAAAGCACGCTTGGAAGACCGCTGCGCAAATACGGTGTGACAAAAAGTTTTGCAATGACTGCCATTTTATTCTCTAGGGTGTTAGAAAAAAGATATATATATAAGGTTTGTGAGTTCTAAGTAATTTTATAGCAAAAAAAAACTGATTTTAACTTGTAAACAACAAACCCAAAAAAACAGCCCCCTGACTGAAGTGGTTAAAGTGCAAATTACTTTCCTAAAAGACTTTTAAAAAGTTAACATATTCTGTGTTCTATGTTCTTTACAAAATACTGTATGGTACATGCGTGTGTTTCAGTTTGATTTGTTAGCTGAGAAAGAGGCATTTTTTCTTTTCTTTGTTTAACCAGTTCCTTACTGGGCACTTAAACCCCCCTCCTGCCCGGACCAATTTTCAGTTTTCAGCGCTGTCACTCTTTGAACGGCAATTGTGCGGTCGTGCGACGTTGTACCCAAACAAACTTGGCGTCCTTTTTTTCCCACAAATAGAGCTTTCTTTTGATGGTATTTGATCCCCTCTGCGTTTTGCGTTTTTTATTTTTTGAGCTATAAACAAAAAAGAAGCGACAATTTTGAAAAAAGAACAATATTTTTTACTTTTTGCTATGATATATATCCAAAAATAAAAAAACAAAATTTATTCATCAGTTTAGACCGATATATATTCTTCTACATATTTTTGGTAAAAAAAAAATCGAAATTGGCGTATATTGATTGGGTTGCGCAAACGTTATAGCGTTTACAAACAATGGACATTGGTTTATGGCGTTTTTATTTATTTTTATTTTTTTACTAGTAATGGCGCCGATCTGCGATTTTTATCGGGACTGCGATATTGCGGCGGACATGTTGGACGTTTTTGACACTTTTTTGGGACCAATGACATTTATACAGCGATCAGAAATTTAAATATCCACTGATTACTGTATAAATGCCATTGGCAGTGAAGGGGTTAACCTGCAGGGGGAAGTGAAGGGGTTAACTATGTTCCTTGGGTGTGTTCTAACTGTGAGGGGGTGGGGTTGGCAGGGGCATGACAGATCTAACTGATCCCAGTGACAGGGATCAGTAGATCTGTCATGCCCCCCTCACAGAACGGGGAACCCCCGTGTTTACATCGGCGGTTACCCGTGCTTGCTCTCTGGAAGGACATCGTGGGTCTCCGGCGGACAAGCCGGTCACTACCGACCTCCACGTGCATGCGGCTCATGCGCGCCCAGGGGGCGCGCAGCTCGGCGATCGGGGCTGAGGCTTGTCAGTGTAAAGAGCCAATGAAATTGGTTCTTTACCACGTGACCGGCTGTGTCAATCAGCCGGTCACATGATGTAAACAAACCGCGGTAACAAGCTGTTACCGCGGATCATCCTGTCACACACCGATCGTGTGTGAGAGGGAGATTGCGGTAACAGCTTGTTAGCGCCTACTGTGTACACCAAGCACACTGATCACCCCCCCCCAATAAAAAGTACCTGTCACCACCCCATCAAAATACATGTTTCAGCCCATCAGAGTACCTGTCACCTGTCCATCAAAGTACCCGAGTACCTGTCACCTGTCCATCAAAGTACCCGAATACCTGTCACCAACCCATCTGAGTACCTGAGTACCTGTCACCATCCCATCAGAGTACCCGAGTATCTGTCACCAGACCATCTGAGTACCCGAATACCTGTCACCTGCCCATCAAAGTACCCAAGTACTTGTCACCAGCCCATCAGAGTACCCAAGTACCTGTCATCAGCCCATCAGAGTACCCGAGTACCTGTCACCATCCCATCAGAGTACCGGAGTACCTGTCACCATCCCATCTGAGTACCTGTCACCATCCCATCTGAGTACCCCAGTACCTGTCAACAGCCCATCTGAGTACCTGTCACCAGCCCATCAGAGTAACCAAGTACCTGTCACCAGCCCATCTGAGTACTTGAGTACCTGTCACCAACCCATCAGAGTACCCCAGTACCTGTCACTCACCCATCAGAGTAACCAAGTACCTGTCACCAGACCATCAGATTATCTGAGTACCTGTCACCAACCCATCAGAGTACCTGTCACCTGCCCATCAAAGTACCCGAGTACCTGTCACCAGCCCATCAGAGTACCCGAGTGCCTGTCACCAACCCATCTGAGTACCCGAGTACCTGTCACCTGCCTTTCAGATTACCCGAGTACCTGTCACCAACCCATCTAAGTAACCGAGTACCTATCTGCAGCCCATCAGAGTACCCAAGTACCTTTTATCAATCCATCAGATTACCCGAGTATCTGTCTCCAGCCCATCAAAGTACCCAAGTACCTATCTGCAGCCCATCCAAATGCCTGAGTACCTATCTGCAGCCCATTAGAGTACCCGAGTACCTATCTGCAGCCATGCCTCATAGAATATACCTTGGGTGTTTGCTTTCCAAAATGGGGTCATTTTGTGGGTAATTCCACTGTCCTAGTGCTGAAATTGTATGTGTAATTTATGCTCCTAGAATGCCTGACGGTGCTCCCTGCATGTTCGGCCTCTGTATGTGGCCAGGGTGTGAAAAAGTCTCACACATGTGGTATTGCCATACTCGGGACGAGTAGCAGAATATATTTTGGGGGTGAATTTTTGCTATATACATGCTATGTGTTAGAAATACCTTGTAGAAAAAAAATGAACCACTCAAAAGACTCATAATGCCTCATAGAATATACGTTGGGGTGTTTGCTTTCCAAAATGGGGTCATTTTGTGGGTAATTCCATTGTTCTGGTGCTGCAGGGCCTTTAAAAGTGTAATAGGTGGTTAGGAAATCATGTGTGTAATTTATGCTTCTAGAACGCCTGACGGTGCTCCCTGCATGTTGGACCTCTCTATGTGGCCAGGGTGTGAAAAAGTCTCACACATGTGGTATCGCCATACTCGGGACGAGTAGCAGAATATATTTTGGGGGGTTATTTTAGCTATATACATGCTATGTGTTCAAAATATCATATAAATTGACCACTTTGTGAAAAATAAAAGCGGTTTCATTTTCTTTCCACGTTTTCCGAAGACTTGTGGAAAAAATTGAACCGCACAAAAGACTCATAATGCCTCATAGAATATACGTTGGGATGTTTTCTTTCCAAAATGGGGTAATTTTGTGGGTATTTCTATTGTCTTGGTGCTGCAGGGCCTTCAAAATTGTAATAGGTGGTTAGGAAATCATGTGTGTAATTTATGCTTCTAGAACGCCTGACGGTGCTCCCTGCATGTTGGACCTCTCTATGTGGCCAGGGTGTGAAAAAGTCTCACACATGTGGTATCACCATACTCGGGATGAGTAGCAGAATATATTTTGGGGGGTAATTTTTGCTATATACATGCTATGTGTTAGAAATATCTTATAAATTGACCACTTTGTGTCAAAATAAAAGCGTTTTCATTTTCTTTCCACGTTTTTCGAAGACTTGCGGAAAAAAATGAACCATTCAAAAGACTCATAATGCCTCATAGATTATACGTTGGGGTGTTTTCTTTCCAAAACGGGGTCATTCCATTGTCCTGGTGCTCCAGGGCCTTCAAAATGTAATAGGTCGTTAGGAAATTAGATGAGAAAATTCTGCTCCTTGAATGCAAGACGGTGCTCCCTGCATGTTGGACCTCTCTATGTGGCCAGGCTGTGAAAAAGTCTCACACATGTGGTATTGCCATACTCGGGGTGAGTAGCAGAATGTATTTTGGGATGTAATTGGAAGTATGCATATGCTGTGTGTGAGAAATAACTTGTTGTTATGACAATTTTGTGCAAAAAAAAAAAAAAATTCTTAATTTTCCCAAGAATTGGGGGAAAAAAGTAAAACTTCAAAAAACTTGCCATGCCTCATATTAAATACCTTGGAATGTCTACTTTTCAAAAAGGGGTCATTTGGGGGGTATTTGTACTTTCCTGACATTTCAGGGACTCAAGAAATGAGATAGGCCATCAGTGCATCAGGTGTGATCAATTTTCAATGATTGGCACCATAGCTTGTAGACTCTATAACTTTCACACAGACCAAATAATATACACTTATTTGGGTTATTTTTATTAAAGATAGGTAGCAGTATAGGTTTTGGCCCAAATTTATGAACAAAAATTACTTATTTGCAAAATTTTATCATAGAAACTAAAAATAAATGTTTTTTTTTCACAATTTTTGCACTTTTTTCACTTATGTCGCAAAAAATAAAAAAACCCAGAGGTGATTAAATACCACCAAAAGAAAGCTCTATTTGTGTGAAAAAAAATTATAAAAATGTTGTTTGGGTACAGTGTAGCATGAGGGAGTAATTGTCATTCAAAGTGTGAGAGCGCTGAAAGCTGAAAATTGGTCTGGGCAGGAAGGGGGTATAAACATCCTGTATTGAAGTGGTTAATTTGTTTTGAAAGCCTGTTTCATGTGACTATTCATTTTTTTTTTAAAAACATATTGTATTATTATATAAAAACCTTCAAACATACACTTGAAATCAGAAATATTCAACCCCTAAAGAGTTTTAAGGATTTATAAATAAAAATATTTTCAAAGTGCAGGATTCTGCTTTGGATGGCTTCTTATTCAGTTTAGTGATACATAAAATCAACACAGAAAATGTATGATGTAGTATTTGTGTGTAACAGTATATTTTGCTAAGATCGCCATGTCACAATTATTCAACCCCTATATAATATTGTTGTTTCTAAAGCTTTCTGACAGTTTTTATGGCCTAAAGTGGAGCTGAAACATCATTAACCAGTTCCCTACCGACGTATAGTAAAATGACGTCGGCAGGGACTGGCCGTCGATCCGGGAGGACGTCATATGACGTCCTCCGCTTCTCGCCGCTACTGCGGGCCCCCAGGGGCCCGCACAGCGGCGATCGCGGATCGCTCGTCTGCCGGGGGGTTGTGTCCCCCCCAGATCGGGGTAAAGAGCCAAAAAAATTGGCTCTTTACCCCGTGACCGGCTGTGTCCAATCACAGCCGGTCACAAACAAGCCTCACGTGCACGCCGCTCGTGCGCGCCCCTGGGGGCGCGCAGCGCGGCGCTCGGAGCTGAGGCTTGTCCCTCGGACAAAGCCCAGCTCCGATCTGTGTAAAGAGCCAATCCTCGACCCGAAACAGGCTCCCTGTT
>BLSH010130338.1:387584-397643 GCA_018402905.1 Glandirana rugosa | reverse complement strand
CGCCTAACGGCATATATAAGGACCAGTGACTATCCACGGTGCACAGACCGCCACCAGTGACTACCCATTACCCACAGACCGTCACCAGTGACTACCCAGTACCCACTGACCGCCACCAGTGACTACCCAGTACCCACTGACCACCACCAGTGACTACCCACTGACCACCACTAGTGACTACCCACTGACCACCACCAGTGACTACCCACGGCGCACAGACCACCACCAGTGACTACATGACCCATCAGTGACCACCGCCAGTCACCCATGACCCATCAGTGACCACTGCCAGACACCCATTACCCATCAGTGACCACCGCCAGACACGTGGCACCTATCAGTGACCAGGAATATATACGGCAATCCGCGTGTGTTCAGCTAGCGGGCAGGAGCGCCCCACCGGCGGCGCGCTCTTGTGCCGGCAGCACTCTAGAGGAGTGTGCCCGCGGCTCGGGCGGACCCGATGTCCGCCGTTGAGCTGCAATGACCTGCCAGAGGGAAAGAACGGGGAACCGCTGATGTAAACACGGCGGTTCCCCACTCTGTCAGTGGGCATGTAAGAGATTTAATGATCCCTGTCACTGGGATCAGTTAGATCTCTTATGCCCATGGTAGCCCAGCCCCCTCACAGTTAGAACACGCCTAGGGAACACAGTTAACCCCTAGATCTCCCCCTGCAGGTTAACCCTTTCACTGCCAATGATATTTACACAGTAATCAGTGGATATTTAAATTTCTGATCGCTGTATAAATGTCATTGGTCCCAAAAAAGTGTCAAAAATGTCCGACATGTCAACCCCATTATCAAATTCCTGATAAAAATTGCAGATCGCCGCCATTACTAGTAAAAAAAAATAAAAATGTAAAAACGCCAGAAATGAATTCTCATTTTTTGTAAATGTGGCAACTTCTGCGCAAACCAATCAATAAGGAAGAATACAAATCGGTCAAAACTGATTTGTATTTTAGCAAAAAATAAGAAATATTGTGTTTTTTTTTTTTTTTTGGAAAATTGACGCTATTTTTTTGTTTATAGCGGTGATCAGAAATGATGCAGAGGTGATCAAATGTCACCAAAAGAAAGCTCTATTTGTGTGGAAAAAAGGACGCAAATTTCATTTGGGTGCAACGTCGCACGACCGCGCAATTGTCAGAAGGTGCTCTGGTCCTACAGTGGGAAATCCTTCCGGGGGTGAAGTGGTTAATCTCCATTCTGCATGTTTTTCATATGCAAAACACAGTGGCAAAAAATGAGATCACCTTGAGGTGTCTACTTTCAAAAAAGTCCTGGTATTTTTATTTGCTATGTTTTATAACATACATTAAGGGAAACATGTTCATTTTCAAATTTAAAAAAAAAACTAAAAAAACAGGTTATTAAATACCACGTAAAAAAGCTCTGTTTAAAAAAAAGGTATAAAATTAATTTGGGTACAGTGTTGCATGAGGAAGTAATTGTCAGTCAAACTATCACAGCACAGAATATTGAAAAATGGCCTGGTAATGGCCGGGTATTACATGCTGGTACACAATTGGTTAAAGTAAGTGCATGCTCTAAAGTTAAGGTCTATTGTAAGCCCCTGTTACTCTTTTAAATTATATTTTATTTACTATATGCCATTTCCCTCAGAATCAGTAAGCTCTTTACTGTTGCTAATACATACTCTCTCCCTATGGACTGGTGTGCACAACTGGACAACTATAGACATATAGGTGACATTTGCTTACACATCATAAAACACACATTGGGGTCTATTTATCAATGTAATTACCCCACAGTCATATAACCTTCACCTGAGGCTCACCAATCCTTTTAATGGAATATTACTGTATGTGACAATTGGTGAATCTTGAGTGAATGTTGTGCAGATCACGGGCGAAAACATTGTTAAATAGACTTTATTTTTTAGAGTTGCAGCCACCTGGTTAATTTGTGTTTAAGACCTTGCACATTGCTGTACACATATACCATTGGGATGTACTGAGCTTCCCAGTGAATGGCTGTACAGCGGGGGCGTGTCAGAACAAGTCTGATCATTATAGGAGAGTACACTGAGTTCCCAGCATAGCTAGAGAACTGAGCACGGTTTGCTCTCCTGCTTAGTGGGGGCAGTTTTTAATAGGAAAGCAGAGGGACTGGCATAAACACCAGAGATTTCACATAAAGGAAGCAATACAAAAAGAACAGGATATTTTCTCATACAAGTACATGGTACAGCAGGTAGGTATCAGGAATATGAAGTGTTTGTGTAACAAACGCTTTAAGTAGACTATGCTACTCCAGTAATCTCCACTTGCTTCTGGGTCCTCTGCTGAATAGCTGTGCTGCTGCATTCTGCATACAGGAGGTCAGCCAGTCAGGACAGGCGCCATTCATGTTTTGCATGTTTTGAATTAATACAAACATTCTATGATTGGACGAGGTGAAAAGACGGGGCAGTGACGTCACACTTTCCACCTTGTCCAATCATAGCATGCTTTGCCTTCATTCAGAAAATGCAAAGCATTCTCTAAATGGTAGAAGCACAACAATAACACCTAATTTATTCAGTGTTCAATACAAAAATTCAATGAAATCTAATATATATAATATTCTAAGTTCAAGAAAAATATAAAAAATAAAAGATGGTCAAGATAAAAATAAAATAAGAAAAAAAAGAGTCCAATAGCAGTCCTCTTTAAACAACGAAGAAAATATTTCCAAAGTGATGTCTTAGTTTAAGAAAAACACCTTAAAGTGTCCACCACCATATGTGTCACATCAGACCCGCTCCCATCAGGTGGAAACTCACCAAATTTATTTGCCTACCACTCTCATGGTTAGTCTAATAGGCCATAAGAATCAGATGTTCAAAGATTCCAAAACCAGTTACCAACCGGGCCATAACCAAATGACAGCTACAGCGTGGTCAGGTAACTCTGGGGCGGGCGTTACATGACGTCCTCCCAGAATCGCGCTCCCGTGCACCCCCTGGGGCGCATACCTGGGGAATGTCCATGACCGTCGGGTCTCCCAGACCCAGCGTGTCACGGATTGGGGTAAAGGGCCAATGACAGCTGCCCTTTACCATGTGATCATTCCATCCAATGACGGAGTGATCACTTGTAAACAAACTGGAGCATGTCCGGTTCGGCTCCTCCCCTCTCCTCATGCAGATCGGTACAGCGTGTGAGGAGGGGAGGGAGCGGGTGCAGCAGCGCTGTGGGCTGGATCTGAAGTGCCCACAGTGCTGATCTGAGTCCATCCCTGGCTCACCCATCCCTGGCTCACCCATCCCTGGCTCATCCATCCCTGGCTCATCCATGCTTCTTCCCTGGCTCCTCCATCCATCCCTGGCTCACCCATCCCTGGCTCATCCATTCCTGGCTCATCCATCCCTGGCCCTTCCATCCATGTTGCCGGCAAACGTTTTGTATATATGCTTGGATTCCATTTATGTTTGTGAGTACCCATCTTGGTGATTTTATCAATAAACTATTTAAGCATTATTACACTATCAGAGCCCCTTTTTCTTTTTATAGATTGTCCGTGGCATCCAGCCGCTTGATTTGAGCTGGACACCCTTGATGATTCTCTCGATCTTCAGTTAACCCCTGAGACGCAGTGGATCTTTATCACCTTGCAGAGGGTTATATCTGCTTGCGTTTGTGACCTTGCTAGCAATAGAAGGTCCACATCATTGGGTAAGAGTTTTCTCTTACAGAGTGATTATCACTGGAGGATTTGCATGCTTCTTGGTGGCGGAACCCTACGGACTTAAACATAGTGTTGGATTTCCCTTTTGATCTACTTTGGATGAACTTTCATCCATATTTTTGTTAGAACTATTCACTTTTACATTTTTTATTATTTTTTTATTTTCCATTTTTCACTGTATGTGTTCAATTCACAGATTTATTTGCACTAATTAGTGACTTTTCATGATTATCATTATATTCCTTAATTAAGTGCAACAATTTTGGTTTGTCATCCATCCATCTGTCCCTGGCCCATCCATGCTCCATCCCTGGCGCATCCATCCATTCCTGGATCACCCATCCCTGGCTCATCCATCCATGGCTCATCCATGCTCTATCCCTGGTTCATCCATCCACATCCATGATCCATCCCTGGCTCATCCATCCTTCATCCCTGGCTCATCCATCCACATTCATGCTCCATCCCTGGCTCATCCGTACACATCTATGCCCCATCCCTGGCTCATCCATGCTCCATCCCTGGCTCATCCGTCCACATCCATGCCCCATCCCTGGCTCGTCCATCCTCATCCATGTTCCATCCCTGGCTTATCCATCCACATTCATGCTCATCCATGCTCCATCCCTGGCTCATCACATCCACGCTCCATCCCTGGCTCATCCATCCACATCCATGCTCCATCCCTGGTTAATCCATCCACATTCATGCTCCATCCCTGGCTCATCCATCCACATCCATGCTCCAGCCCTGGCTCCTCCATCCACATCCATGCTCCATCCCTAGCTCATCCATCCACATCCGTGGCACTACAGTGCCCATTATTGCCTCACAAAAATGTAATAGGTAGTCAAATTAGATTTGAAATGTATGTCCCATTAAACACCTGATGATGCTCTCTGCATGTTGGGCCTCTGTATGTGGCCAGGCTGTGTAAAAGACTCACACATGTGGTATTGCCAGTAGCAGAATATATTTTGGGGTGCAATTTTTACGATGTACATGCTTTTTGTTATAAATATCTTATACATGGACAGCTGTGTGTAAAAAAAAATGCATTTTCATTTTCTTTCCACATTTTCCAAAAACTTGTGGAAAAAAAATGACATGTTCATAAGAATCATTATGCCTCATTGAATATGTGTTGGTGTGTCTACTTTCCAAAATGTGGTCATTTTTGGGCATTTCCATTGTCCTGGTGCTCCAGGGCCTTCAAAAGGGTGAAAGCTAGTCTAGAAATTATATGTGTGATTTATGTCCCAAGAACGCCAGACGGTGCTCCCTGCTTGTTTGGTCTCTGTATGTGACCAGGCTGTGTAAAAGTCTCACAAATGTGGTATTGCCATACTCAGGAGGAGTAGCAGAATGTATTTTGGGGTGTAGCTGTGTGTGAGACAAATAACCTCTTATTATGACAATTTTGTGGGAGAAAAAAAATCTTAATTTTGCAAAGAATTGTGGGAAAAAATTACAACTTCAAAAAACTCACTATGCCTATTACTAAACACCTTGGACTGTCTACTTTCTAAAAAAGGGGTCATTTGGGGGTTATGGCTTGTTAGGGACTCAAGAAATTAGATAGGTCATCAGTACATCAGGTGTGATCAATTTTCAATGATTGGCACCATAGCTTGTAGACTCTATAACTTTCACAAAGAATAATTTGCACTTATTTGTGTTATTTTTATCAAAGATATGTAGCAGTATACATTTTGGCCAACATTTATGAATAAAAATTACTAATTTGCAAAATTGTATAACAGAAACAAAGAAAAAAATTTTTTTTTTTACAAAATTGTCAGTATTTTTTCATTTATAGCTCAAAAAATACCCAATCCACTCACATGTAAAATATTTTGTAGCAAGGGGCCCCTGTGACGAAGTCAGAAGGGACGAAACGTGAGTGGCCAGTAACCGGAATCATTGTATTAACATTGTGAGAGTGATTTGCGTTTTCCTGGATAGTCGTTAGCCAGTGTGGAGATGGTGAGACTGGAGGGGATTGCATGATTATGTCATGAGTCATACAATGTTTGATACAAGATGTTTTACATGTGAGTGGACTGGGTATCGCTTTTAAATTAAAGATTGTGCTTGGCAATATTACACTATTGGAGCCTTTCTTTTTTATGTTCCATAAAACTTTATTGAATATAGTAAAAGGAACAGTACAAAGCATTGCAGTAACATAAGAGACCAAGCCAATACAGTGTATATTAAGTTTCACGCATTGCAAAAGAAGTAATATAATAAACTAATTTGTGATCAGGAAACCATATTTTGTAGCCATAGCAGTTCATAAGTCCCGATAGTTAAACTACAACATCTTTGTTCAGGCCTTTCTTTTTTATGTACCCATGGATATGTACCTTTACTACAAGGAACTGGGGAGAAGTGGATTGACTTATTAAGGGATCTATGGGGAACTGATTCTTATGGCCTAACCATGAGAGTGGTAGACTAATAAATTTGGTGAGTTTCCATCTGATGGTAGTGGGTCTGATGTGACACATATGGTGGCGGACACATTACAGTTGTTTTCTTAAACTAGGACAACACTTTGAAAATATTTTCTTCGTTGTAGAGGACTGCTATTGGACTCTTTTTTCCCTTAATTTATTTTTATCTTCACCATCTTTTATTTTTTTATAGTTTTTATATTTTCCTTGCACTTAGATTATTATATATATTCGATTTCATTGCATTTTTGTATTGAACGCTGAATGAATTAGGTTTTATCGTTGCGCTACTGTGAATCTTGCTATATATGCACTTGGGTATATACAGTATCTCACAAAAGTGAGTACACCCCTCACAGTTTTGTAAACTTCAGATTCTTCAGTTAAGCTTTGACAATAAGCCTCCATGTGAATTCTCATGGTTTGTAAACGTGGCGACTTTTGCGCACACCAATCAATAAACGCTGAGGCCCCTTTCACACTGAGGCGCTTTCCTAGCGTTTTTGTGCTAAAAATAGCGCTTCCAAAACGCTTCTAAAACGCTGCCCATTAATTCCAATGTACCTATTCACACTGGGGCGTCGCGCTGGTGCCGCATTTGAAAAAGTCCTGCAAGCATGATTTTTTGTGCTTATTCTGAGCGCTAAAAATACCACATTAAAAACGCCCATATACATTGAAATGAATGTAAAGTGCTTTAAAAGCGTGTTAAAAGCGCCAGCAAAACGCCCAGAGGTTGTGGAAAGGTCAAAATATCAGGAAGTAAACAGGATGTAATGTAGGGGGATGTGCTATTTATTTAATGCTAGCGCTTCAAAAGCGCTTGAAAAACGCCTGGGCGTTAGCGCTAATTATAGCGCTAATGCAGGAATAACGCGGCAAAAACGCAGTCATAACACTTGATGTTTTGCGTGCATTTTTCAAACGCCTCAGTGTGAAAGTAGCCTGACTGCGATTTTTTTAAAATAAAAAATATGAGGAAGAATATAAATCGGCCAAAACCGATGAATAAATTTGTTTTTTTATATATTTTTTGGGTATCTATTATAGCAAAAAGTAAGAAATATTGTTTTTTTTTTTTTGCAAAATTGTCACTGTTTTTTGTTTATAGCGGTGATCAGAAATGACGCAGGGGAGTTCAAATACCACCAAAAGAAAGCTCTATTTGTGGGAAAAAAAAGGATGTAAATTTTGTTTGGGTACAACGTTGCACGACCATGCAATTGTCAGTTAAATTGACGTAGTGCCGAATCGCAAAAAGTGCTCTGGTCCTAATGTGGGAAATCCTTCTGGGGCTGAAGTGGTTAATTAATGTTTTCACCCAAGAGACACATACCTTTCACCCAAGATTCACCACTTCCTTTGATTGAAACTTGTTAAAATTGATGAATCTTGGGTGAAAGTTGCCTGACTCTTGGGTTAAAAAATACAAATTAATAGACCCCATTGCTGCGATTACCTAATATAAGGCCCCTTTCACACGGAGGCGCTTTCCTAGTGTTTTTGTGCTAAAAATAGCGCTTCCAAAATGCTTCTAAAACGCTGCCCATTAATTCCAATGTACCTATTCACACTGGGACGTCACGCTGGTGCCGCGTTTAAAAAAGTCCTGCAAACATGATTTTTTTGTGCTTATTCTGAGCGCTAAAAATAGCACATTAAAAATGCCCATATACATTGAAATGAATGTAAAACGATTTAAAAGCGCGTTAAAAGCGCCAGCAAAACGCCCGGGGGCTGTGGAAAGGTCAAAATACCAGGAAGTAAACAGGATGTAATGTAGGAGAATGTGCTATTTATTTAATGCTAGCGCTTCAAAAGCGCTTGAAAAACGCCTGGGCGTTAGTGCTAATTATAGCGCTAACGCGGGAAAAACGCGGCAAAAGCGCGGTAATAACGCTTGATGTTTTGCGCGCGTTTTTCAAATGCCTCAGTGTGAAAGTAGCCTAACTGTGTAAGACCCTGCTGCATTGCTGTACACATGTAACATCAGGATGTACTTTGCTCTGTAATCTTGTGTAACATACAGCGCCCTACTGGTGTACACTTCACTCTCTTTATAATACCAGAGAAAGCTAAACAGTCCTCAAAGATTTACAGTCCAGAAACCTGCATTTCTGTTTAAACATACAGCAGTTAAAGGAGCTATTGGGCATTCAGTTTAGCTCTTGATTTAGACCCCCTTTCAAACTGAGGCGCTTTTCAGGCACTTTCACACTAAAAAAAATGTGCCTGAAAAGCTAATAAACGAATTTTCATTAACATCAATTAATGCTTTCACGCTGGGGTGGTGCGCTGGCGGGGCGGTGAAAAAACTCCTGCAAGCAGCATCTGTGGAGTGGAGTATGTGGAGCACTAAAAAAAGTGCTTCAGAAGCGCCCCTCTCCATTGAAATGAATGGGAAGTGCGTCTAAAGTGCACGAAAAGTGTTCCAAAGGCGCCTCAAAATGGTTCTTTTGAGTCATGTGATCTTCAAAAAAGGGCACCACGCCTCAAAAGCGTTTGAAAAGCACCTGTAAAGCGATTCAAGAGCGCCGCCAATTTATGGGAAGTTTTCAAGCACCTCAATGTGAAAGGGGTCTTAGATATGGTCTATTGAGATTAAAGTTGACAAAACATGGACACAAAATCTTTGTCCTTCATTTCTGTACTGTTTTTCTTAGACCCCTTTCACACTGAGGTGCTTTTCAGGCCCTTTCAAGCTACAAAAAGTGCCTGAAAAGCTCACGAAAACCTATTTCCATTAAAATCAATGAATGCTTTCACACTGGTGCAGTGCGCTGGTAGGGTGGTGAAAAAATGCCCCACTCCATTGAAATGAATGGAAAGCTCTTCAAAAGCGCCTGAAAAGCTCTTCAAAAGCACTCAGTGTTTTACTGGCAGCTTAAAAGCGCCTCAGTGTGAAAGGGACCTGTCAGTTTTTCAGGCGGACCTGATCGGAGGCTCCATTAACCTTTATGGAGACGGTGACATGTCTGCTGACATCCGATCCACTAAATTCAGATGGATGGAAACCCTATTTTCCATCCGTCTAGTGAATCGGATCAGATGAACATGGACAAGTGGATCTGTTTTCATCCCCATAGAGGAGAGTGGGGGCTCTGACAGCTCCATCTCTCTGCATAGTGAGCATGTAGACAGATCTGTCATCCACCGGCTCGGCGGGGGTCAACGGATCGATCCTCGCTGAGCAGCGGAGCTAGTGTGAAAGGACCCTTAATTGTATTGAAATTTTTTTTTCAATAAAAAAGATATTGTCCTTAAAAAGAAAAAAAAAAAAAGTTGACAAAACTCTTCTCTCAGAATGTCTTTAAAAATACACTCCAGCCAAAATTGAAGGTCAGGCCTTTTTGATATATATAGAGTGCACAGCTATTTGTAAGTCTTTTGGTGATCTGAAAACCTCTGTTTCGGATGCTGGGTAGGAATTCCCAAACATACCCACTGCAGGCTCCATGCCACCTCCCTTTTCTGGGCACTGTGCCCTCCTTCCCTCGCTCCTTAGCACTCCTTGCGGCAGATTCCGGGTATAGCTGTGAACCCAATTTCTATGCCACTGTCTAGAATGGGAAATATGGTAGACAAAACCTGGATCAATGATCATTCAGGCCTCTAATCCTTCAGCTGGATTATTACATTAGTAGTAGATTCATCTACTGAAGAGCTGCAGAGATGTCAGCCCGTGAGAGCAGTTTCCAGGGTGATTTTCCAGGGTGAAATGTGAGCATCACCAATTTAGCACAGATCAAATTAAATCGACTGAATAATAAAGGGTGGGAATTTAAATGATACTTAAATGTACTGTCTATTCATAAAATAATATAAAAAATACAATCAAAGACTGTCATACTGAATGATAAAATGGCCCTTTTTGAAAAGGTGTGGTCCCAATAAATCCAACAC
>BLSH010130338.1:358284-375871 GCA_018402905.1 Glandirana rugosa | reverse complement strand
AGTACACCCCTCACATTTTTGTAAATATTTTATTATATCTTTTCATGTGACAACACTGAAGAAATGCTATAATAATAAGCAATATAATTGCTACAATGTAAAGTAGTGAGTGTACAGCTTGTATAACAGTGTAAATTTGCTGTCCCCTCAAAATAACTCAACACACAGCCATTAATGTCTAAACCGCTGCAACAAAAGGGAAAATGTCCAAATTGGTCCCAATTAGCCATTTTCCCTCCCCGGTGTCATGTGATTCGTTAGTGTTACAAGGTCTCAGGTGTGAATGGGGAGCAGGTGTGTTAAATTTGGTGTAATCGCTCTCACTCTCTTATACCGGTCACTGGAAGTTCAACATGGCACCTCATGGCAAAGAACTCTCTGATGATCTGAAAAAAAGAATTGTTGCTCTACATAAATGTCACAAACCTGGTGGTGGAGTCTGTCTTGTGCAGGGAACAACCGCTCTTGCGCACCCAATTCAAGGACCCCTGGTAGAGTAGACAGAGGCCCAAGAGTGCAGGATGGCACAAGGGCTGGAGGGTCACCGATGATTTTATGAGGCTCAGGAAGATGTGCAGATGGAAGGATGGTCGTACAGGCTGGGTCGACAACAGGCAGGCAGGAAGGTACAAAAGGATCAGGCAAACGGGTAGTCAAGTCCAAGCAAGGTTCGTTAACGTGCGGGCAGCAGAGGTACAAGGGAGCAGACAATCGGATGGTCGTGGATAGCCGGGGTCAGTGCAGGTAGCAGAACAGCAGGTCAGGACAAGCCGGGTCAACAGGAGGCAGAACAAACACAGGAACAGGTAGTAGGAGCTGAGGCTCACAGGTCACGGACGCTGTAGAACGAGCAGCACTTGTTGCATGGATCTCCAGGTTTAAATAGCACCATTTGGCGCACAGGCGTGCGCACCACCGCGGAAACAGCCAGATTTCACTGGCAGAACTATTCCTTCTCTAACAATAAAGGTGGTCGAGGCTACAGGAAGATTGCCAAGACCCTGAAACTGAGCTGCAGCACGGTGGCCAAGACCATACAGTGGTTTAACAGGACAGGTTCCACTCAGAACAAGCTTTGCAATGGTCGACCAAAGAAGTTGAGTGCATGTGCTCAGCGTCATATCCATAAGTTGTCTTTGGGAAATAGACGCATGAGTGATGCCAGCATTGCTGCAGAGGTTGAAGGGTGGGAGGGTCAGCCTGTCCGTTCTCAGACCATATGTTGCACACTGCATCAAATTGGTCTGCATGGCTGTCGTCCCAGAAGGAAGCCTCTTCTAAAGATGATGCACAAGAAAGTCCACAAACAGTTTGCTGAAGACAAGCAGACTAAGGACATGGATTACTGGAACCATGGTCTGATGAGACCAAGATAAACGTATTTGGTTCAGATGGTGTCAAGCGTGTGTGGAACCAGGTGAGGAGAACAAAGACAAGTGTGTCTTGCCTACAGTCAAGCATGGTGGTGGGAGTGTCATGGTCTGAGACTGCATGAGTGCTGGGGAGCTACAGTTCATTGAGGGAACCATGAATGCCAACATGTACTGTGACATACTGAAGCAGAGCATGATCCCCAACCTTCAGAGACTGGGCGGCAGGGCAGTATTCCAACATAACGACCCCAAACACACCTCCAAGACGACCACTGCCTTGCTAAAGAAGCTGAGGGTAAAGGTGATGGACTGGCCAAGCATGTCTCCAGACCTAAACCCTATTGAGCACCTGTGAGGCATCCTCAAATGGAAGGCAGAGGAGCGCAAGGTCTCTAACATCCACCAGCTCCGTGATGTCGTCATGGAGGAGTGGAGGAGGACTCCAGTGGCAACCTGTGAAGCTCTGGTGAACTCCATGCCCAAGAGGGTTAAGGCAGTGCTGGAAAATAATGGTGGCCACACAAAATATTGACATTTTGGACCCAATTTGAACATTTTCACTTAGGGGTGTACTCACTTTTGTTGCCAATGGTTTAGACATTAATGTTATTTTGAGGGGACAGCAAATTTACACTGTTATACAAGCTGCACACTCACTACTTTACATTGTAGCAAAGTGTCATTTCTTCAGTGTTGTCACATGAAAAGATAGAATAAAATATTTACAAAAATGTGAGGGGTGTACTAACTTTTGGGAGATACTGTATATTCCCCAGCATCACCACACTTTTAGTCCATTTTTACTTCCTCCAGCCCCATCACTTAACCACTTCACCTCCAGAAGATTTACCTCCCTTCGTGACCAGTCCATTTTTCACGATACAGCTCTGCATTACTTTAACTGACAGATGCGAGGTCATGCGACGTTGTACCCAAATAAAATGTATGTCCTTTTTTTCCCCACAAATAGAGCTTTCTTTTGGTGGTATTTGATCACCTCTGCATTTTTTATTTTTTGTGCTATAAACAAAAAAAGACTGACAATTTTGAAAATAAAACAATATTTTTTACTTTCAGCTATAAAGCATAGCCAATAAAGAAATTGAAAAAAATCTAATTTCTTCTTCAGTTTAGCCCAATATGTATTCTGCTACATGTTTTTGGTAAAAAAAAAAAAATCCAAATAAGTGTATATTGATTGGTATCTGCAAAAGTCATAGTGTCAACAAACTATGGGATATTTTTATTTTAATTTATTTTTACTAGTATTGGGATCAACGACTTAAAGCGGGACTGTGATATTGCCGTGGATATTCTGACAGTAGCTTAGACTTTTGACACTTTTTGGGGGCCAGTGACACTAACACAGTGGTCAGGGCTAAAAATTATGCACTGTCACTGTACCAATGACACTGGCTGGGAAGGGGTTAACATCAGGGGGCGATCAAAGGGTTAACTCTGTGCCTAACTAGTGTTTCTGTGTACTATCGGAGGTGCTTTTACTAGGGGAAAGACATGGATCCTTGTCCCTGCTTTGCAGGAACACAGGGTCCATGCCTTCTCTACTGACTGAACAGCAATCTGCCTTGTTTACATAGGCAGACCACCATGCTGCCTCTGTACAAAAGGTTCGGCGGGTGCCGGCGAACATCGAGTCCGCGATACCTACTGTTCAGCTCCTGCTGTGTATGATCACAGTGGAAGCAAGCCGCCAGCGGCGCTCATTTGCATCCAGTCCACTACCCAGATCACGTATATATATGAGATTCGGGGCCAGGGCTGGTGCAAGGATTTTTGACACCCTAGGCGAAACCTCATTTTGCCGCCCCCCCTTTGGCTCTGCCCCTGACTCCAGCCCCTTTGCCCTGTCAATTTATACGATAGAGGTGGCAGAGGTAGAGTTTTTTGCAGAGCTTCTCTACCTATTTCTTTAGCCGTGGTCCACAGGCCCGCACCTGTGCCCCTGGATCTGCCTCATTTTACCGCCCTGGGGTGCTGTCAGCCGTGGCTCTCCAGTGACATGAGTGATTGATGCAGAGCAGTGACGGATCAACAGAGGATGGGCGCCCCTGGTGGTAGTGGCGCCCTAGGCGGCCGCCTACTCCGCCTAGTGGTAGAGCCGGCCCTGTTCGGGGCAGAGGTGCCGCCCTGTACTATAAGGTGGACCCTGCACGGATATGGTCCTTACCTTCCTGCAGCTAGACCCTGTACATTGCACCCACAATGCACTGATCACGCTTGCAATACTCTTCAGGTTTCAGCGCAATAAATGTAATAACACATATTTTTTTATTTCATCAATGTAGGCTCATGTATTACATTCTTGCAAAAGGTAGACCATGGAGTTGATTTACAAAAGGCAAATAGACTTTGCAGGGGAAATTGCACTTTGCAAGTGACTTTGCCCCAGAGGTTAGTGAATGAGGTAACTTCGATTATCCAATCACATGCAAGCAAAAATGCTGTTTTCCTTGCACATGATTGGCTATTCTTCACCACATTCACTAAACTTGGGGGCAAATTCCCTTGCAAAGTAAACAGTGTATTTGCTTTCCATAAAACAACGTCTATGCCCTAAACCAGGAATGATCCCTTTGCCAGCCCTTCCCCTAACCCAAGCTGAGTGTATTGAGGTGGCAGTAGAAATCCGAGCACCCATTTATGTAACACCTTGTTTGTTATCAGAGTGATGAAGACACAAGACACGCCCATGTACAAATATTTAGCCAGCAAAGTGTTACAAGAAGCTCATCGATAGGAAAGGTATAATAGTAATAAAGTTATGTAGGTGGGTGGTAAGGACAATAGAATCTCCGCACTGTGCGATGCCACCCTCCCTCCCTCCAGGGTGCCCTACCTGTAAAGCACTGCAAGGGGCTGCCATGCCAGCAGCATACAACCCTCACCTGACAGTTTAAGACAGAGGGGGCGTGCCTTGCTGGAATAAACTTAGAAGGGGCGTGGTTATGCAGATAGCGCCTAGTGTTCGCTGGTGATTGGAGAGCGTTTGCAGTCCTTGGTTCCTCTCTTTTCATAATTGGCGTGTACCTGCTGGGGGCGTGTCTTCGCTGCCCGGGTGTCCCCCTCTGGCTGTCATTTCCTCGGGTGTACGGGCAACATGGCAGGCTGCAGCTCTGGACAGCTCCCGGGGGCCACACCGGACTCCGATTCGGACTCGGATACCGAGGGGCTCCGTCCCCGGCTGCAGGTCATCCACAGCGGCCACTTTATGGTCTCCTCACCCCATCGGGGGAAAGAAGCCGAGGGTCCGGGCAATGTCCCAGCCGGCAGCATCGATCCCACGCTGACCCGACTCTTCGAGTGCATGAGCCTGGCATACAGGTGAGTCGGGGATCTGCATGACCTGACAGCTGTCCGTGATTTCTACAGTCCCAGGAAGTGACCCTGATCTTCCACACTGACCATCTGCACTGCAATCCCCTTCTATACATCATCCTATGTGCCCATGGATGGGAAGGGGGCAAGTACCCCCCCCCCCCATAACAAATATATAATACATTGCTTTACTTTATTTAAAGCTATGATGGGAAGCAATATTTTACCTGTAGTTATCTGTAAACGTTTTATACTTTGGTTTATTTTTATTGTATTTATTTGGTTTACGTATCAAAATTTAAATAAATCTCAGTTGCTCAAGCCAACCAAACATAAAGTGCTTACACCCGAAACCCGTTCCTGCCAGCCCTTTAAAGCGTTCTGAACAACAGGAAGCAAAGTTCCTGCTAATGTGACCACTCTGATTGGCTGTCACATGATCAGTGGTGGCCCGTCCATAGGGGGGCACACGGGTGCCCTTAACCACTTCCAGACCGAACCTATTTTTGGCACTTGGTGTTTACAAGTTAAAATCTTTTTTTTTGCTATAAAATTACTATTTTATATTGTTTTTTTTTTTTTGTCTTAACACCCAAAGAATAAAATGGAGGTCGTTGTAGTACTTTTTGTCGCACTGTATTTGTGCAGCGGTCTTACAAGCGCAAATTTTTTTTTGGAAAAATTTCACTTTTTTGAGTTAAAAAAGAAGACAACAGTAGAGTTAGCCCAACTTTTTCCCATATTGTGAAAGGTAAGGTTACGCTGAGTAAATTTATACCCAACGCGTCATGCTTCAAAATTGTGCGCTCGTGGAATGGCATCAAACTATTGCACTTAAAAATCTCCATTGGCAATATTTAAAAACTCCTACAGGTTACCCAGTTTTGAGTTACAGAGGAGGTCTAGTACACTAGAATTATTGCTCTCACTCTAACGAACGCAGCGATACCTCACATGTGTGGTTTGAACATTGTTTTCATATGCGGGCGTGACTTACGTATGCGTTTGCTTCTGCGCATCAGCTTGTGGGGATGGGGCACTTTAAATTTTTTTCTTTTTCTTATTTATTTTACTTTTCATTTTTTATTTTTACACCGTTCTTTAAAAGAAAAATTGATTACTTTATTCCTATTACAAGAAATATAAAAAATCCTTGTAATAGAAAAAGGCATGCCAGGACCTCCTAAATATGAGATCTGGGGTCAAAAAAGACCTCAGATCTCATATTTACACTAAAATGCAATATAAAAAAAATAAAATGTCATTGAAAAAAAATGTCCCCTTTAAGAGCATAGTGACTTGTGACGTCGCTTCCGCCCTGCAATGCTGTGGAGCCGAGTGTGCGGCATCTTCCGCTCACTCAGCATCCAGGCACCAGGGAGAGCACACCTGATTGTCTCCGCTGCTACCGGCGGGTCTGGTAAGTGGCGGAGATGACGAGAAAACGGAGGGGGCACCTCTCCCGCCCTAGATAAAAGTGATCTTGCGGCGAATCCGCCCCTGAGACCACTTTTATCTTACAGAGAATCGCCGGCTGAAAAAAAATACCGGGGTTATGGTAGCTATCTGCTACCATAACAATGGTATACAACGGCAAAGTGACCCCCGTCAGGTGACGGCGTTGGTCCGGAAGTGGCTAATCTACATGCAGGGCGCCAGATGCATGGATTCCAATGAGGTTTTTTTTTGTTTTGTTTTTTAGAAGCACACGATTAGAGCCTGGGGCTCTAAATGGTTTAAAAAAGACTATAGTGAAGAGTAATAATTGCGCAGGTGAACAAAGTAAAAAATGATAAATAAATACTAAAAAATAAAATCAAAAAGCAGCTGGCAATCACACAATAGAACAACTTGTGTACAATGTAAAAAGCAAATAGAAAGCAGCGCTAGTAACAAATAAACAATGTGTGATGACTTTAATGATACATACAATGAACCGTCCATAAAATGTCCATTACATATGTCAAAAAATCTTCAAAATGGTGACTTTAAAACCACAAAAGGCATTAACACCCAGTGTGTCTTCCACCAGAATAGATAAAAGGTGTGCCCTTAGCAGATAACTCGACTCCACGTTATAGGAGCCTAGTACAGCATAGATGCAGTATTTGTGTCTTGAGGAATCCATCCATTGGGTACAGACAGGAGATGTGGAAATCACCTCCACGGATTTCACTCTTCCTTTTGCAAGTTCTCTCTCATGCAAAGAATAAAAAGAAAGGAACAAATTGCCACATAGTGTAGAACTGTGGTGGTTTATTTGAAGTGTTCCTTGAATCGAATAAACAAGTATTTAAAAATCCCTAGGTAAAATTCATGTATTAAAAATCTGCAGATCAAACAAATTGGCGTGGTAAGTTGAGCATAGACGCCACCCTACTAGTTTCATCATAAATGACGTCATGACGGAACTAGTAGGGTGGAGTCTATGCTAACCACCTCTGGAACCCCAATGGCATCAGTGCCAAGTGAGCGATGCCCTGCGATCAGTGGGATGTGGGGCAGTCACTCGCATAGAAGCCAAGCAGGACCCCAACGATTGTGGGTATCATTGAAGTAGTGCTGACAACTATAGTGACTTTCAGCAGTCCATCAGGTATGAGATACGCATACCTACATCGTGCCAAGGTGGACCAATGTAACTATACAATACAAATATTTCCTGGAGTTCAACTTTACCCTTTTCTATGAATGTATAACTCGTTGGTTCCAATGCCATGAAATAAATGGCGCATAGTTTAATTGCTGTGTATGAGGGGCCCACTGAACCCAAGGTCTAAATCCCGCCCTGTTTATTGAAATCAATGGGCTTTCAAAAGGCGCACATTCTGTTGTGAACCGGCTCTCAAATCGCTTTCCCCTCACTTCCACACTATTACAAGATTAAGGCTTTATGTATGTAGCCATACAGTGGAACCTTGCATTACAAGCATAATCTGTTCCAGGAGAATGCTTGTAATCCAAATCACTCGTATATCACAGCACGCTTCCTCAGTTTTCCCATAGGAAACAATGGAAACGCAGATAATTCCACAGTGACTGCTTGTCAATGCAGTACTAGAGGTCTTCGGGTGCTGGTGTAGGCAATACCATATGTGGCCAGAGGTGTAGAGGCACTGGTGAGCCTCGGAGACATCGGAAACATTCAGAAATGCTCGAGAACTGTTAACACTTTCGGTATTTCCGAGTATTTCTGAATGCTTCCAAGGGTCTCTGAGGCTCACCAGCACCCCCGCAGCTCTGGCCACATGCGGTATTGAATGCACAGAGGCTTAATTCTGCTCGGTTTGCGAGACAGCACTCGCAAGCCGAGTCAGGATTTAAAAAAAAAAAAAAAGCTTGTCTTTCAAAATGCTTGTTAACCACGTTACTCGTAAACCAAGGTTCCGCTGTATAACATAAAATTCAGGTGTAGTTATGCGCTTTGGTACACAGCTTCCGCGTACAGCCAGCCATAGTGAATGGCTGTATCCAGCTGTACACAAGTTAATGCCGCTACTTGTGGATAACCTCACATGCTTGAAGCT
This sequence comes from Glandirana rugosa, assembly GCA_018402905.1. NCBI lineage: Eukaryota > Metazoa > Chordata > Amphibia > Anura > Ranidae > Glandirana > Glandirana rugosa. The sequence goes on along the minus strand of BLSH010130338.1, from coordinate 367,635 downwards.
GTACTCCCCTGGACACAGACAGTCTGCATCCATTGTTGTGCACCTGTATGCATGCACAGGTTTCTGCATGTAGCACCTATGTACAGCCGCATACAGCCATTCCTTACTGCAATCTGCTTCACGTGGCAGCTGTGTATGCCGGGCGTGGAAATGTGGCCACAATTATTTTTACATTGTACATAAGGATTTACAGTTATCTTGTATTTTTTATTTCAATTCAGCAAAGCCATGTACAGACGTGTCATCCATTCTCAGATCCATTCACACAGCAGATCTGTGAATGAAAGACTACAAGACCCATCTGCCACACCAGTCAAGGCTCACAGTTTTCAATGGCATTACCACACTCATAATCCATTGATTTCTTTCCCCAGCCCCATAAGTGAAGGTTCTTACTTCCAGAACCTCCATACAGACCTGGGGCTGAAGAAATAATCTGAGGCCTTGTGCAATGCACCAGTGATTCACTGCTCGTGGTTGCAATGCTTTGCAGGCGCCAATGAAAACAAAATAAATAAATGCATGTTTCCTTTTTTCAATATGGGTGCATTTATATGTTTTTGAAAAAGGTGGAAATATAAGTTATAAGGTGCCAGATTGATCTGTGCAGTCTTTGGCTAGAAGGCCACATTCACAGCTATGTATTTTTAGTGCTTTTTGCAGATTTGCACTACAGAATGTGTTCCATAGGAAATCATGTTAAATGGACTGTAGTGCAAATCTGCAAAATGCAAAAAGCACTAAAAATGCATAGGTGTGAATCAGGCCTAAAGGTGCTGCTGGGAAACTCAGCCTATGCCATAAAACAAAAGAACATGAAAGGTTTAATTAGTGGCTGGAGTCCTGGGTTGTAGACTGGATGGGAAATATGAAGTTTACAATGAGGATGTTAATGGAGTGAAGTTCTCTTTTCTGGAAGGGCTAACTGAATAAAACAAGACAGGTCTCTTTTATGTAGGGGCTAATGGGATAATATTTAGCAGGTTTCTTTAATGTAGGGACTAATGGGATAATAATCTTGGATGTTGCTTAATGGAGACTTGATGTGCTAACAACTAACAACGACTGAGCTCTGTGCAAAAACAAATCATTTTTTATTCAAACTGTTTGGCAAAAAGCAATGATGTGTAGTGTTGCATAGTAACCAATAACCACTGAGCTTATAGTAGCCTAATGATGCTCATCTAAAACAGCTGAATTGTGATTGGTTGTTGATGGGCATACTGCACAATCATATGACACTACACAGAGTTACCAAGTAAGCCAGATGGTCTTCTGAACCCATTGACTGGTTAATGGTATTCCTTTTTCTTTGAGGGGCATTATCCTGAATCAATCTCTTAAAGAAGAACTCCATGCAGTGGGGCTGTGGGTTAAAGCGGAGTTCCACCTGAAAGCGGTGCTTCCTTTTTAAGGCCTCCTCCCCAGCTCCAGATGCTGAAACTGAGCTTTTGGGGAGGGGGGGGGGGGGTATACCCGATTTTTATGGGTACTTCTGGCGATCGGAAGTGGAAGGTCTCCTTCCTCCTCCCTCCCGAAGTCTTCTGGGACATAGGACAGGTCCTAGAAGACTTCGGGACCAATCACGAAGTGCAGCACCGCTCGTGCATGCGCAGTGCCTGCCCGGCTGTGAAGACGCGGCCGGGTGCCCACAGTAGCAATGCCGGTGCCGCGGAGGGGAGGGGGGGGAGATCGAGGCTCCGTGCGGCCCCATCGCTGGACCGGGAGGCGTTTTTTTTCAGCTCTCCATGTTATTCAATGGCCCCATAAAAACACAGACTTTTTTAGCTGTAGAGGGCATCGGCGTTAGTGAGCTGTAACTAGAACCCACGGCCAGCACGTTCTGAGGCTGTAACGTTTTGACGCTGACGCGGAAAAACGCTCACTAACGCCGTGCCGGCGTTAACTGGCGCTTTTTGATGCCGAATCTTTTAGTTAAAAAAAAAAACGCCTATTGATGCCGATGCTCACTGCATAATGCTGAAAAACGCCAATTTTTTTTTCCCTGACGTCAGGCCCGACGTTTTGTTTATTTTTTAAGATACGCCTGTGTGTATGCAGCCTTAGCATTGGGAATCGACCTGGAAAGAGGTAAGTTGATGGGTTTAGTTCCACTGTATTGTAAGGACCACATAGAAATGCAGCATTAGCATGCTTAAAGTGAAGGTAAACCTCCCTATCCTTTTCAGCCAAGGAAGCTGCCATCTTTTCCTCTGTTTAATCTTCAATTGCCACGATGCTGCACATGTGATCAGTTAGGACAGCAGACATTGCATGGGTTGACAGTTTGGTTAAGAGCACAAACATTGTGACAGTTACATTTCGGGCACGTGTTTTTTGAAACTGTTAAATCTATGGATTTACTTCCGCTTTAATATTGTTTTGCCCATGCAGAGTAACAGGTTCACTTAACTGTTTCCCAACCCACAGCATATACGTTTACTCTTTCCGCTCCCCCATTAAAACTGCATTAGGCTTCATCCACAGGGCATATTAAAGCGGAGTTCCACCCAAAAGTGGAACTTCGGCTTCAAGGGAAGGTGAGCCCCTGACATGCCACAATTGGCATGTCATTTCTTTTGGGGGGGGCCTTGTTTTCACAGGGTCCCAGGTCCACTTCCTCTCCTGGCGCTGTGGAGCCGGAAGGAAGTTCACCCCCCCCCCTCTCGGCGATTTTCTGGGGCACGTCACAGGTCCCAGAAGATACGCCGGCCATTCACAGCGTACAGCGCTATTCGCGCATGCACAGTGCGCGCCCGGCTTTGACGCCAAAGCTGGGCGCCCACACTTGCAATGTCGGTGTCGTACGGAGGAGGGTGAGAAGAGCGACGCTGCGGGCGGCTGCATCGCTGGAGCGTGGGACAGGTGAGTGTCCGATTATTAAAAGTCAGCAGCTACGCTTTTTGTAGCTGTTGACTTTTATTAGGGTGGAACTCCGCTTTAATGCCAGCTGGGGCAAGTATCCAGTGTAATACTGCGGTTGGATTGGGAGGTGGATTCAGGAAAATGCGGCCACTCAACCTATACAAAGCATTGACAGGCTGACCGATTGCATCCAGGGGCAGTCATTTGTCTCTAACCACAGGTCATTGCTTCATGGTCAGTTTCATGCGAAAAACTACGGAGAGCTGCGCCCCTTGTCAGTGATTGCTTTTGTACAGGCTGAGCAGCTGCAAATATCCGCAGCTACCTGTGAAATCAGCCTCAGTAATACACTTGATTCTTGCTGCAACTGGTACTAAAATCCCGTGTGAAGAAGGTCTATGGTGCATGAGCAGCCCATTACCAATTACCGGTACATTATCTAATCACAGAGCATCAGACTGCTCTGTGTACCTAGCAGCTAATCTCCAAGGATATTAAGTGGTATGTTCCTAATACCTACTATTTCCCTTTTCTCCAAGCAGGGGGACAAAAAGCACAGGTTCACTTTAAGGCCTCATGCACACAGGATGTTTTTTGACTGTTTTACAGCGGCTGTTTTTAGCTGCAGATGTTTTTTTTCTACAGTCAATAAACCCTCCATCATGTTATCCTATGTGTTCATGCACACATAAGCTGTTATCAACTGTTTTTAGCAGTGACGTTTTTGAGTTGTAAAAAAAACCCAAGACCAGAGGGTTCTGAGAGACGTTTTTCAGCTGTAAAAATGCTCAAAAACGCAGATCCCCAACGTTTTTGGACGTTTTGGATCAAGTGAGAAAAAAAATAAATAAACGCTGGCCCTTTAAAAACGCACAAAAACGCAGGTAAGCTGAAAAAAATCACTGATAAGCCACTGACGTTTTTAGGATTTTTTTTAATGTCCTGTGTGCATGAAGCCTAAACTTTTATTTCTTTCATGAAAGCTAAAATATTGTTTACCTATACATTTCCAGCTATACCATCTTGAAATATATCTGAAAATATAGCAGGTCATTGACATAGCTTAATTATGAAATCTAACCAATCTGAGAAAAATATTAAAAAATGTGAAATATTTAAATCTGAACTTCAGGTATGATTTGTATTGCATAGTTACATTGATCCAACTTGGATCCATGTTAATATACATATTTCATACCTTTGGGACCGCAGAGCAGAGGATCACCGTGGTAGGTGGTACTATTTCAGCGATTGCTGCGGTCTTCCTGGTCCTGTGCCAAGCAGCTGCACTTCTGCATAGTTAACACAAGGGATCGCTGACTTGGCACGATCTCCTTTCACAGAATACCTTGATTTTTTTTCAGTGAATACAACCCATTCACTCTGATTGAACAAGTGACGTCCATCACCTCCTTCCTCTTCATTTCCTCCAATCAGAGATCACCTTGTGTTCATTAAAAAAAATACAAGGCGTCGTGTGAATGGAGGCCGTGCTGGAGTTCAGCTTTAATTTCAAGTGGACCCGAATTCAAAAATTTGCCATCTTATAGGAAGCATCTAGAAATGTTAATTGCGCTTGAGCAGTACATTGAAGAATTGACCTTTTGTGTTCAATTCCCCCTGAAAACTAACAGTGCACTTCTGGTGCCTAGGCAGTCTTTATAACTGTATCTACAGTATGAGATCTAAGGCACTGCTGCCTCTGACTGCTATTTAATGAGATGCGGTGATGTCACTGCTGTTGTGTTCACTGTTCTCCTTGCCGGAGAGGAATCTATACCTGAGGACTTGTTGTGCAAGGATCTTCCTGCTTCTGCCTTATTAATTCTGTGCTTAATACAACTCTTCTGCTGCTTTTATCTATTTCCTCATCAGTCATTGGGGGGGAAAGGGGCAGCATTGGCATGAGGATTTAAATCCGTACACCTTTACCAAGATGGTTGCCTCCACATAGATACAGTGCAGAACAAGGAGTGAAAATTAGTGATGAGGAGGGAAACCTATAGCAATCGCGGTGACTAATCCTGTGCATTATGTTTGCCTGTTTGAGCACATACTCCATGTTTCATGTCCTCATTATAGGGAAACCTATGATGAAAGTATGACCGCCATCAATGACTAGATATTGATTTGATTTCACTGCCTATAAGCCTGTTCAGCATCAGTGGAGTTTACTTACTAAAAGAGTAGATAGTTTTCACTTTGCTATGAAGTAATGAGGCGAACCCCAATCATGTGCAAGGAAACAAAAAGAAACCCGGAAGATTTGCTTGCGCTTTATTGGTTGACAGAAGTAAATGCTGCTTTGTTCACTTAAAGTGGTAGTAAAGTCAATATTGTTTACTTGTGCCTACAGGTAAGCCTAAAATAAGACTTGCCTATAGGTACAGTAAATATCTCCTAAATGTGCACCGTTTAGGAGATATTTACTATAGTAGCAGCTAATGACTACACCAGCGCATGTGTACGGCATGCTGTCCATTGAGAGAGCCGTACTGCGGCCATGAGTGACGTCATTGCGGCAAACGGCCGAAGCCTTCAAACGGAGAAGGAAGGCCGGTTGAAGATGGAAGTCTCTGCAGCGGTGACAGCGTGCCTCCGGAGGGCTTTCTTCTAAGGTAAGTCTCCCATAATGTGCTAGTACACAATGCATAGTAACACATTATGCTATTATTCTGCAGGGCACCATTTTGTTAGAATTTTTTTTGCGGTTTACTACTGCTTTAAGTCGGACATAAATGGACCGAAATTCAGCCGGTTCAGTAGGAACCAGCCAAATTTCCATCCATCTATGGGCAGGCTGGTTGTACTGAAGTTGATCTGAAGTTATTTTTTTTTCTGTGATCACTGCCGGCTGCTGTCAGAATACAATAGCACAGTAGGAGGGATTCCACCATCAACACTGACTGTATTGATGGGGGAATCAGGCAATTTTCTTTCCTTCCAACCGTGGTTGAGCCTAGGTTCACAATGGTGCGGGAATGAAATGGTGTGAGTTCAGCTGAACTCACACCATTTCATTCCCGCATGTCAGTCCCGATTTCAGAGACCTCTGTGCGGGTTGCCGCACAGATGTCAGTGGAGATCGCACCTGAAATGGCCAAAAGTAGTACAGAAACTACTTTTGGGAATCGGTGCAGCGCCGCAAATGCAGCGTCGCACTGATTAGGATGGTGCAATTCCCAGCAATTGCTGCCGATTTGCCATGCGATTTGATATGGCAAATCGCATGCCAGGACACACCAATGTGAACCAGGGCTGAAGGAAAGAAATTTGTGTAATGTATGGCCAGCCTAAAGGATTGCACACACTGGCTGAATATCAGCCAGTTCAACAGAAACCAGCCGACATTCGGCCAGTGTGTACAGCAGCCGGGCTGGTTTCTGGCGAACTGGCATGGTTGAAATCGCATTGCACAGACATCGCATGCAATGTGAACAGCACTGCGGTGCGAATTACATGCAATGTCTGTCATCGCACTAGTGTGAACCTGCACTAACAGCCACTAACAATAATTACATGTAAAATTTGACATGCTGGCAGTGGTTGTACACAAGTTTATCGATCAATCAACTTGAGTACATTCAGCCTGCCCATATATGATTAGAATCTTGGCCAGTTCCTGCTGAACTAACCGAGATTCGAACCGCCTATGGCTGGCTTTATGCCTGGTACACACAGGCAGTTTCAACCCAACGCGCATCTAATCAGCTGACCAGTGTGTTCCCAGGCTGAATGTACTCAAGTTGATCAATCGATCAACTTGTGTACAACCAGCATGTCAAATTTTACATGTAATTATTGTTAGTGGCTGTTAGTGCCGGTTCACAAGAGTGCGATGACAGACATTGCATGTAATTCGCACCGCAGTGCTGTTCACATTACATGTGATGTCTGTGCAATGCGATTTCAGCCATACAAATTGTATGGCTGAAATCGCATTGCATTCACACCAAAATGCTGCAGGACCCTTTTTTTTTCTCCGCACTGGAATCGGATCGCATGGGTGTTCACACTTATGCGATCCGATTCCTGCACCATTTCACAGTTCGCACTGCGATCTGCAAACCAGTTTGGGGTAGGGTTGCCACATCATCCGTTTAATCCAGGACACACATTAATTACACAGGTTCTGTGGCTGATTAAGGTGGCAATTAAACTCGGTGACTTATCTGCATTTAATTAGCCTCAGAACCTGTGTAATTGATATGTGTCATGGATCATTAAAGGGATGAGGTGGCAACCCTAATTTGGGGGTGTTGTTAACTTTGTATTGACACCCGCATCGATTCGCAGATCTCGGTGTGAACCAGTGTTCAATTCGGGAACCCGTACTAGATTCGCAGGGTTCTCGCATTGCACAAGTGTGAACCAGCACTCATAGTCACTAGCAATAATCAACGGGGATTGCTTCTCCTACTGGGCTCCATAGGAGGGATTCCCTCATCAGCAGTGTCTGTGTTGATGAGGAATCAAGCGATTTTTCGTTCCTGCAACCTGTGATTGCAGGAAAAAAAATCGCACCATCTATAGCTAGCTTGAGCCAAGTGAACTTTCAATTTGCAAAGTGAGAGTTGTCAACTCATGTAGGAAATCAATTAGATTGATTCAGAAAGCATTGCAACCTGTGGATCAGAAAGTGGACAGAAGCAGGTGATCAATGGCAGTCCCCCAGGCGTCTCTCTGCAAAGATATATTATAAGTTAAATGTGTTATCTGAAACTTCCTGACAGCTGGTCTCAGTTATCTTCTGCCTCCGGATTAAATTCATTTTAGTTAAATGGTGACCAAAGCAAGGGTTCAAATCTAATGGAGCATTCCTTTTCATGAATTGCACTCTTTTTACAGTATACCCTTAGGCATGACTTTCAAATGCTAATTTGAACTCAATGACCCCGGGACTTGTTTGTAAAAAGTAGAGCATAGGGAAGTATATCGTGTTGTAACCACAATGTAATATTTCCACTTTCTAGGATACGCTACATAGCTAATGCTTAATTGGGCACATTCAAAACAAATTTAGCAATCAGATTCTGAACCTGCGAAAAAAAAGGGTCCTGTGCGAGTTTGCTCCGAATGCGATGCAAATTCAGCCATACAATCTCTATGGCTGAATTTGCATCGCACAGAGATCGCATGTGCAGTGAGGTGTGAATCATATCCGATGTCTGAGATCGGAGCAGTGTGAACCGGCCCTTATACATAAGATCATCCAACTCCTGAATCATGTGAGAACAACAGATGGCTGGCTAAACCTTTCCATCATAATATATCAATGATCAGTTTTCTTTTGTTTGATTGTTTTTTGACTGTACATGATCTCACCATCAAACAGTTACTCATGCAACAATGTAACTTTTTTCAGTTTTACTGTTTACCTGGATCTCAAAATAGCCCCATTGGTTTGTGATTTTGCCCTGGACTTTTAGGGGTAACTTCTTCAGAAAGCCTTTGGGATCCCATGAGACCCTAATATCTTGGACAAGCTTGAAGCGATTTTTTGTCTTTACACATTGTTTAAAGTGACACAAATTATATCCTTATTCTGCAAAAAGAATCCATACATGTCCACTACTTAAAGCGGTTGTATCCCCCTTTCAAAAAAAAAAAAAAGAAAAAAAAAAACACCTGCAAGGCAAAGGCATAATGAGCTAGTATGCACTGCGTACTAGCTCATTATGAAATACTTGCCTCTGAATGAAGCTCCAACAGGTCCGCCTGGTCCCTGAAGCGGGAGCTTCCATCTTTACTCCATGTATCCTTCCGGGTTCACGGCTGCGGCACTGTGAGTGGCCGGAGCCACGTGACATCTTTACAGCGCACTTTCTGGCAGGGTCCGACGCAATGCACCGGGCCTTGCCCCGGGACATCACCGTACGGTTTAGGAGATATTAATTTTACCTACAGGTAAGTCTTAATATAGGCTTACCTGTAGGTAAAATGTCATTTAGGGCTCGTTTACACTTGCTTCAAAACAGGGCATCAGACAGGCGTTGTTAAAGCTCTGTTAACACCAGTCAAAGCCCACGTCACTAAATAAAATGGCTAGCTTACAGCCCTGTTTACACCTTGCGTTGGCTTAGCTGCTGTCAATCAAAGTCAGATAGCCAATCAGGACAGAGAGGGGACGGGGCCGAACTGCAGCTCTGTGTCTGAATGGACACAGGGAGCTGTTGCTTGGCTCGGGTGCCCCCATAGCAAGCTGCTTGCTGTGGGGGCACTCGACAGGGGCCAGGTTCACCAAAGAGGGACCCGAAAAGAGGAGGATCTGGGCTGCTCTGTGCAAAACCATTTCACAGAGCAGTTAAGTATAACACGTTTGTTATTTAAAAAAAAAAAAAAAAAAAGAGACTTTAGAATCACTTTAACCACTTGCCGACCGTGTAACGTAGTTACACGTCGGCAAGTGGCACCCATTGTTGTGGGAGGACGTTATATAACGTCCTCCCACAATCGCGCTCCCGAACCGATAGACTGAAACTAACT
>BLSH010130338.1:335244-347666 GCA_018402905.1 Glandirana rugosa | reverse complement strand
AGTCACTCGTTTATGAATAATGACATCATTGATAAGACAAGAGAACGGCGAAAACTATTTAATTTGACGAGATTGAAATGACATCGAAAGACTCGTAGCCGAAAACATCGAATTGGTGAACGGCTGGTGGCTAGCCGTAGACTGCCGCCGTTTCACCGAGACATTCCGCTTTGCGGCAGTGTGCACGGGCGCGCGAGTGACACAGGCCCCTCCCGGTCCCTCGCCCACGCCGCCGAAGCTAACGGCGGCCAGTGGGCGCTACGGGGGGGGGCCTCACTTCCTTGCCTCCAGGCACATACATTTGTGCCTGCCACGTACAGGAAGGCTGTGATCACAGCCCTTCCCCCTTCACAGAACGGAGGTCCGTGTTTACATACACGGACCTCCGTTCCTTCACTCCGGGGGGGGGCATCGCGGGTGACCGGCGGCAATCGAAGCCGCCGCACCCGCTCCCTGGCCCTCCCCGGACACAGTGAGCGCGCGGGCACGTGTGACGGCGTTTCGCCTTACAGAGCCACTTTGCCGCCGTCAGATGCCGATCGGTGGTCGGCAAGTGGTTAAGCTACAAAAGCCGATGCTCAGAAAGCTACAGTAAAGTTAGAGCAGTTTAATTTATCAAAAGCGGCAAGAGAACAGAATAGTTACTACAGTAATAAGTATTTGCTCACTGATTCTGATTTAAGAAACCTGGATCAAAGAATAATATAGTGCAAAACTAAAACATTTTTTATGTAATAAGAAATCATCATTTGCTTTGTTTTATTTTTACATATAATGAAATAGACAATCCAATTGATTGCTATTGGTAGTGGTTGTACTTTTGATTCATTTTTGTCATCTTAAATCAGTACCATTATTTTTAGGTGGACTTTGGGCTTTTAATTCCAATGCCAGGCATAATGTTTTTTTAACTGTAGATAAAGCAGGGATGGGAACCCTGGGGAGATGGAGATCTTTTTAAAGCGGAGTTCTGGCCAAAATATGACTTTTAAGATAAAAATACCCCTAGAATACTCATGCCTCGTGCAATGTAACAAAGGTATGCTGTAAACTATGCCCGGTCTTCTATTTGTGCAGCATCGTTTTCTTCCTTTGTGAGGTTCCTGCACAGCGTGACCATCTCCATTGTGGGCATCTGAAGCCGCAGTGTCTTTCTTCCTGGATTCTGTGCATGCTGGCTACCCAGCATGCACCTGCCAATATATTGCGCATGTGCAGTGCGGTGCAATCCTGGTCAGCTTGACATGGCATGGCTCCAATAACATTTAACATTTGGTTCTATGGGAAATCTTTGTCAGCTTGACATGGCACTGCAGCAGTGCCATGTCAAGCTGACCAAGATTTCTGCCAATATTAAATGTTACTGGAGCTGTGCCATATCAAGCTGACCATGACTTTTTATAGACACTAATGTTAATTGTTATGGCTCACCAAGATCTCCAAGGAGCCATTGCAAAGCCGGAAATTACGTATGGCGCCGTGGCCACTAAAGTGAATTTAGATATAGGCATAAATCAGGTAAGTGAACAGAAAAAAAAAAAAAATTGCCAATTTGTTTTAAGGATTCACATTAGTGCTGCATGGTGAGGAGTGAAAAACGTGGGTGGAACGCTTGCTTTAGAGGCAAATATATCTTTATTGGACAAGACAGAATAAAAACATTAACGACACAATATACAAGTGAACGGTCAATGCATTTATATTGGGTTAACGAGGACTCAACTGTGCTAGGACCGTGCTATACAACAATAATGGTGTGACCATTCAATAAAAAAGAAAGAAAAAAGGAAGTAACATACTGTCATATGAAGGAAGAGAAGAAACAGGAGAAGCAGAAAACCGAGGAAGAGAAAGAGAAAGAAAGAAAAAGTTCAGAGAAGTCTGATGTTGGAGTGAAGAAAAGAAGAAAGTAGTCCAAAAGGGTAGGGAGCTATAAATTACAACATTTTTATAAGGTCATCTGATGTAGAGAACTCAATCCAAACATATCAAAGGGTCTTGTATTTGTCAAAAGAATCAGTATCTATGGCTAACATCTCCTCCATCTGCATTACATCATTGACCGTTGAAACCCATAATAGAGCCTAGGAGGGAGGAACATCCGACTTCCAATACAAGGGGATCAATTGTCTAGCTGCAGAAAGGAAGAAATGTAGCAGGTGCTTTTTTTGAGAGGCTATCGGGCCAGGAAGCATCCATAGAAGTGCTATCTTCGGAGAAGGTGTTAAGGACATATTCTATATAGAATTGTAAACCGAAAAAATTTGCGTCCAAAAGGGCTTTATTTTACTACAGGACCACCATATATGCAAATAGTTTCCTTCCAGGGATCTGCATCTCCAACATGTTGGGGGTGTGGATGGGAATAATTTATGTAAGGAGAGGGGGTCCCTGTACCACCTAGACAGGAGCTTATCATTTTTTTTTCCTGTGCGTAATGGAACTCCGCTTTAAACAACATGGAATTGATCACAGATCACCAGGATGCAACATGCTTATTTTTTAGGATCAATACTTTTCATTGAATTTTACAAAATGTAGAACAGAAATATAAATTGCTGATACAGAAACCGGAGACAAATGGTTTAGGCAATGGTTGTGGTTCAAAACAAAGAAGATGCACAACATTCCTATACATTCTGTCATCAGTGAGTTGAAGGAATTTTGTCAACAATGCAATATGAGAGAAACCAGAAGCCATGAAGAATGATGACCATGTACTCCAGTTTCAATCAGAAAGGAAAAAAAAAGGGGGGGTTGGGAAATATTGTGGCTAAAGCCTCATACAATTGCTAGTTTCATATCGAAACCCAATAGGTTACTTAAAGTTACAAAAATTGTTGTACAACAGAATACAACTTCGAAAGTGATGTATTTTTTCATTTGTGAGCATGTGTTGTCTTGGTCACATGATTTTTTCCGTACAAATAATACAGGATACTAATTACACAAAAATAATTTATTCTGTTATTGTACAAGAAACATTTTTGTGCTTGTCCCTTTGGATAATTTTGTATGAACTGTCGTCATCGGCTCTCGAAAGCTGTTTACTAATGATCAGATTATCGAACAATGAAAGCGGTATTTTCTCTTCATGTGTACTAGGTTTAAGGATCCCAGTAGTGACAAAAGGTAGTAAGATAACTCAGCATAAATTCACGAGGCAAAGGACAAAAGGCCATACATTTTAAAGAAGGGTAGAAATAAATATAATAGGTAGTAGGTGAAGAGTGAAGTAAAAGGAAGAAAATAAAATGTGGGACGTATGATATTGGAGTCCCTTGGAACCCTGGTCCATCAAAGCATTTGTTAGGAGTGTATTGGATGATCCAATTGTGTGAATTGGTAAGTATACTTGCCAACTTTTTTTTTAAAAAAACAGCGTTGATCCTGCACCTCTTTGTTTGGGGTAAATGGTTTCTTCCAAGTGTGCACTATGGTTTGCTTAGCAAATAGAAAGACATAGGTCACAAACTTATGCTGAGCTTTGGTGAGGGAGGGGGGCTGAAAATAGAAGTGTGCCAGCCATGGATCTTTGAGGATTGGAATAATAAACAAGCTTTGTAGAAGTTTCAACACTTTGGTGCAGAACCTACTTAACATTGGACAGGTCCACCATATGTGCAACACGTCTCTGGTGGCATTATAGCCACCAAAGCATTTATACGATAGGCCAGGGTGATGATGTGCTAGCCTGAAAGGGACCACACATCATTGGGCTACAACCTTGAAAGCTGATTGCTCTTCTGGTCTCCTTCTACCCATGCCTTTTGGGTACTTTTTATCCCTCCTTGAGAAGACGGCCACCTTGCCCTAGGGACACGGTTCCCTTGTATTGATTGTCATCAGTCGCCACCCCTGTGGCTCAGTGTTGACTGGCTATTGGCTATAATGTATATGGTTTTCTCTAGTTCTTACTCCTATATTAGCCATTCAATACCTGGCCCCTGCATGGGCAATTTATGTGCTTGTCTTTGTCCTTCCACAATAAAAAATATTGTAACAGAAAGCTGATTCCTCAGAGGTAATGGTAACAGTGTTAGTGGCAACCGTGGTCCATAATTGCTTCCAGTATTCTAAAGACCTAGACATGTCCTTCTCTCTGAAAGCGCATCCCACTACCCCCTTACCGTGGCTCACTTCAGCCAAAGGCTGACAGTTGACCACATACTAAAACAGAGCGTTTAGCATCCAGGCAGTGTGAATGAGCCCTTAATCCTGTGGCATATAACCTTTTTACGCTTTCTCTTCTATGGATTTATTTATTGTGCATAATATATGCCCCCAAAGGATTTGATACAGTCCTGCTCCTTACTTTTGCTTAAGTAATGGTAACCAACGAACTGGTCAGCAAGGCCTCAGTATCTCCCATGGGTCAAGTTTGTTATAATAAGCTTATTCTTCAAAAAGTACAAATGGAAATGGAGATGTGCAGAAACTTGTAAACCCATAGCAACCAATCAGATTTAATTTCACCAGAGCTACAAAGTGATTTCTGATTGTTATGAGTTGCTGCATTTTGCACTCCTCCTGTCCTTTGGGTACCTCCTGTATCAAACTTTGTGCTACTTCTTTTTTTTTTTTTAAAGGTCAACAACAGTCAAAGAGAAAATTGCAGGACATATAGGACATCAGTAAGAGTCTGAACAACATTGTACATACAATCAAGTAGTAACAGTATGAGAATTACATTGCAGAAGCCTAATTTTTAACCAGTACCACGGGGCTCAAACCCAGAGTATCGAGCCAGGGGGCACACAGCCTTTCAAATTTACCAGCGCAACCTCTATGTTGATACACATCTTTCAAAAATAAGAGTATTTCCCATATGAGTCACCCATTGTTTAACTGAGAGGGTGTCAGAGGACTTCCAAGATATTAAGAGTGTTTTAAAAAAAGCGTGCAAAATTGCCACTCTAGTCAACTCTTTTGGCACACAATCACTTAAGATACCAAACAGGCAGTGCTTTGGGTCAAGAGGGACTGAGGTCTGAAAGACCTATAGGTTAAGACCTATAGCCAGTAGCGGTGTCGTTTTGGGCAGCGCCAAAAGAGATGTATGAGGTCTCCCCTGGCATGCTTACACTTACAGCAAAGCCGATCTGACATCAGACCCATTTTGTGTAACTTATGGGGTTTGTGATGGGTTCTCAACAGAATATATAATTGGGACAATCTCTGTGAATTAATCATGAAGCTAGTGGGCACTCATTGTAGGGCTTCCTCCCATGGATCCTCAGCAAGTGGACCCAAAGCCGCCTCCCACTTCTGGAGTGCCTTAGTAGGGCAATCCTCTAGAAAAGGGGATAGTAGCATACTATGGCATTGAGAGATAAGACCTTAAGCGGTTTCAGCGGACGAGAGCATGTTGAAAATTGGAGTCGTTGACAGGCCCCAATCTTCATTAGGTCCCTGGTCTCTAATGGCATGCTGCAGTTTTAGGTAGTAGAAGTGCATGTAGGAGAGAAGGGAAGGCTTTTCATTTCTAAAGGAGTACATATTTGGCCACATCACTGCTGGCTTCGGCTGTTGACATGCAGTGGGGTTGATGGATTTGCTAAAGAGAAATAGACTGTGCTCCAGAGCTTAGTAAATGAGGGGGAGCTCTGCTGACTTACATAATCCAATCATGCACAGGCAAAAGCCCATTTTTTTTTTTTATTATTTTCTTTGCATGTGATTGGGCATTTGCAAAGTGAAGCTTCACCTCATTTACTAAGCTCTGGCGCAAATACCCTTGCGTGCACAGTCAATTTGCCTTTAGTAAACCAACCCCACTGTGTACATGAGGATGGATTCTTGCCACCCCTAAATGATCATTTTGACATAGAATTGATCAGTTCTGTTGAAAGCGATTGATCCATGCAACGGGAAAATTCAGTTAACGGACTAAGTATTTTCTTGTTTGTGTTGGACTTTTCCTTTCTGTCTTTATATTCATAGCATCATGTGTTTTTGTACAGGGAGGGAATGAAAAGACGGGTTGAACGCTGACAGATGACTGCCCTGGGTCGGCCTGTACTTTAATATGGCCCTGAGTGGTAGTATGTACCTTTTTTACATGTATTTCAAAGCACCCAAATCCAAGGCCCTCAGTTATGCAGCTAGTGACTTCATCTTGGATGTTTGGTTTCTCCAAGTGATGGGCAGCCTCCGTGGCCTATAGTGAGGTGTGGGGGGCAAGAGGGGGCAGGCCAGGGCTCCAGCTTCAAAGCTAAAGTTGCTCTTTGCACAAAGCTGTAGTTTGCGGTCTATGGGCAAAAACAGCCCAAAAATTGCTTCGTGATTCCAGCCTCTCAACTCTTTCTAACTGCAGTATTAAAAAAAAAATCCATATATGAAATGTATTGAAGCTAGCACAAAACTTAAACAAAAATTGACTGTTCGGCAGCACATTTCCCACTAGAGGAAGTAAACATCACTTTTGCCAGCACTCAAACACATTCAATAATTCCAGTTTGGACAAGTTTAAGGGAAATCTGATAGGGTCAGAAGTCAGTGAACAATCATATTTGTTAAGAAAAAAATCCCAAATTCTGCAAACAGGGATGTGTCTCTTAAAGGGCCACTATACTCAGAATAACAAATAGTACATTATGCCTTTATCAGACAAAGCTTCTTATAAAACACTAACAATTGTGCATATAGAAATATCAACACTTATAGAAAGTGGAAATCTAACAGTTTAATGTAACTTAGCAAAAGCAGTCATCCACTCGCTACCCTGAGCTGCCATAGTGGTGAAAAAGGCAACTAAGTTCACTGATGCGGTGCGGAATTCGTAGCAAATTCTGTGCAGTTTCTGCAAAATTGCATCCCATTCCTGCAGTGCAATGCAGTGCGCTTCCTGTCCAAATCGCCTGCAGTTCCCGCACCGCATCCAGTGTGAACTGGGTCTAAATGACTGTGTTCTTTATGGAATTTTAAAGATGTCCTCAGTGTACTGGAATATCTCTCTACAATCTCTAAACGTTTCCTTATCTGTTCTGAAGGCTTGCTTTCAGTAAAGTTCCCCTGTCTTCGGTACAGTGCAGAGTTCAAATTACTTACTCCATTCTGATGTTGCAACAGTCAGTGGCCCTCATAAATGACCCTTCAGCTAGATACACATTATACCGATTTTCTTCAATTTCCTTTAGATTTACCTTCAACTATGTAGGACAAGGGCCTGCCTAATTGCATGCGAATTGAAAGTGTTTAGGTTTGATCTCCTATTATATGGTTTTGGTAAATTTAAAGGAACGCTCTATAGAAAGATTGTATAAAAATCTTATAGTGTGTAGCCAGCTTTAGGGGTTGATTTACTAAAACTGGAGAGTGCAAAATCTGGTGCAGCTCTAGATAGAAACCAATCAGCTTCCTGTTTTTTTTTGGTCAAAGCTTAACTGAAAAAGCTGACGTTCAAAGCTGATTGGCTACCATGCACGGCTGCACCAGATTTTGCACTCTCCAGTTTTAGTAAATTAACCCCTTAGGTCCCTTTCACACTTGTGTGTCCTGCGACTTGGGACTGCAAAGTTGCATGACAAGTCATACCCCATGATTTTCAATGAGTACCATTCATATCTGTGCGACTTCACAGTAGTCCCTGCACTACTTTGGTCCGACTTTGATGTGAGTTGAGGTCCATAGACCTGAAGTCTACTCAGGCATTCCCTAAAATCACGGCCGCAAAATCGCTGTAAAATCACGCCAAAATCGTGCGACTATCAAGTTGCGGCAGTGTGCTTTAATGGTTCTCATAGTAAAATAAGAGCACCCAGGTGCCAAGCAGCAACTTTTTCTTGTTCTTCTGAGAGGGTTGCGTTATCGGTGTCCTGGAGTATTTTTTTATGCTGTGAAAAGTCTGGTGCAGCTCTGCATGGAAACCAATCAGCTTCCAGGTTTTATTGTCAACGTTTAAATGAACGAGCTGAAGTTAAAAGCTGATTGGCTACCATGTACAGCTACACCAGATTCTCAGTAAATCTACGCCTTCAAAGAATTAGGCAAAATTTGCAAAACTCAGTGCAGAAACCAACACTTCTGGGAGTGTCACTCTCCTTGTCTCCTGCAGTGGTCATTGGGTTCTCATGCTGAAAGTGCCACTACAAGGCACAGAAGTTACATGGAGGTCTGAAGAGGAAGAACCATTGAGTCATGTGGGGGGCACAGTATTGACACTCCTGGAAGTGTCAGTTTCTGCTCATAATTTGGGGGAAGGAGTTCTGTGCAGTGGAGCAATGTCTGGTACTGCAGCAGGAAAGGTGAGTATTTACTTACTTCTTTACAGGCAACCTCCATATTTTAGTTTTTTAGTTTTTATTTTCAAGCAACAGAGCTACCTTAAAAGAGAAGTATGAGATTTTTTTTCCCCCCAGTTATACTTACCTAGGTGGATGCAGCATCTGTCCCCCCGGTGCCTCTGCACTGAGAACCGAGCAATCGAACGTTGCCGATCACTCGGTTTTCAGAGCTCCATGAGCTGTAGACTGTCAGTCACAGCTCTCTGCTCTGCCCCCTCCTCGCTAATTGGAGCGCTGGGTTGTGGAGGGGCTGAGTGGCCGGCTCAGGCTCTCAGCGGCTCACAGAGAGGCTGAGACGGGTGTCAGTCCGGGCACCTGGAGGATCCAGACTCCGTGGTGGATTGACTTCAGCCTGCTCTCTGCTGAAAACGGATCACTGATTGCACTCCTCCTGTGACCCAAAGGAGAAACCCAGCCAAATGAGCTTTGGCTGGACTTCTCCTTTGAGAGCCTGTGTTCACAAGTGTGCGATGTGGGAACCAGCGCGATTCCAGAGCCGGTTCCTGCATCGCAGTCTTCCTGCAGTCTGCTCACACTACTTTCTGCAAACCACTTCGGGTGTCATTACAAAGTTAAAGACACCCCCAGTTTGGTTCACAGATTGCAGTACAAACTGTGAACTCGCACATGAATCGGATCGCATGGGTGAGAACACCCATGCAATGCGATTCCAGTGCGGGAAAAAAAAGGTACATGCGCCCAGAGGCGTAACTAGAACCTTCAGGGCCCCGGTGCAAGAAATTTTGAAGGGCCCCCTGACCCCTGGCCAGGGCCCTTCCCTCTTCCCACTGATCCTGGGGCCCTTTACTCCCATCGTGGGTCCCTTTATTACGGTACTGCAGTGGGGCCCTTTCACAAGTTCTGCAGCAGGCCCCAGGGGGGCCAGGGAAGCACACAGGGGCCCTGGGAACAGCAGAAGACAAGTAAACTGGATAGAGGAAAACGGAGGAGATTGGGTCCTCTAAATGCCACCCCCGCCATCCCTCCTATTCAGGTGTACAAGGGAGGCACATGGGCCCCCTGGACCATGGGGCCCGGTTGCAATTGCAACCCCTGCAACCCCTATCGTTACGCCCCTGCATGCGCCTTTTTTTGCGAATCGAATGCGAGTTCAGCCATGCAACTGTATGGCTGAACTCGCACTGCTCAGAGATCGCATTTGATCAGCACCTGCAGTGTGGGTGCGAATCACATGCGATTTCTGAGATCGCACAAGTGTGAACCCAGGCTAAGAAAGCATACCTTATCAAAGTTATACACTTTTACTGTTTAGGAGTAGAGCTTGGTGAGCTTGTCTTTTACAATAAAAGATTCCTTTACATCATATTGAGTTTGCAGAGAGTAAATTGACCCACTTCTGCAGAGAGGAATTCATAGTACTACCATGTTTTCTATGGGATATGTGAGAGAAATATGTTCCTGTGAAGCTGGACTTTGCTCAGTATTACCAGTCATCAACTAAATGACTTTAGTCTGTTTTGAAACACATTTTCTGTTATAAATCTTTACTTGGTAGTGTGATGGGATATTCTCAATGCTGCCCACCAGAGCTTGAATGAATTGCTTTCTATACCATCCCAATAAACAGTTTATGTTGATAAAAGTATTGGGGCTCCATGCACACTAGTGGGTTTTTTTAAGCTCTTAGAAGCTATAATGAGCATTTTCTTTCTGCTCCTAGAAGCTTTTTTAGAAGGATTTATTTGCGTTTTTATGCGCGATTTGCGCGTTTCTATGCCACATTTTTGAGCTTTGCCATTTTTTTTATTAGCCGATAGAGAAAACTACCTGTTGCATCATTTGTTGCTAGGTATTTCAGCTTTTTTAGCTTTTTGCTTGGCTTTTATTTCTTTTTTTAATTATTATTCATTTATTATTTTTTTTTCCATTAGGGTAAGGGGATAGAGTTAAGGTTAGGTTAGAGTTAGGATTAGGAGTTGGGGTTAGGTTTAGGATTAGGGGTTAGGGAGTCACGTACATTTTCAACTCCTGAAAGGAGAGGAAGATGCAATGTATCTTTTTCTTCATTTGAAGAGGAAGTAAACCCAGAGGCAGGCTCACAGTGATTGATCACTGTGATAGCCAATCAAGAGGCTACCACAGTGATCAGCAGTGGCAGCCCTTCCATTAGGGGCGCAGGGGCGCCACCCCCCCCACCCATGCATCCAGTCCCCTAATCTACATGCAGGGTGCCGGACGCATGGATTCCAATGGGGGATTTTTTTTTTTTTTCAAGGCTCTAATAGGCTTCAAAAAAGGGAGGGCTCGAAACCCACCCAGTTGTATGACAATAGCAGGGGAAGGGGAAGCCACCCGTGATGCCTGCGGAGGATAGCAGGGGAAGGGGAAGCCACCTGTGATGCCTGCGGAGGAGAGCAGGGGAAGGGGAAGCCACCCTTGATGCCTGCAGAGGATAGCAGGGGAAGGGAAAGCCACCCATGATGCCTGCGGAGGATAGCAGGGGAAGGGGAAGCCACCCGTGATGCCTGCGGAGGAGAGCAGGGGAAGGGGAAGCCACCGCCGCCCAGGTGAATTGCTGCCCTACCATAGATTGGGTAAGGGCTCTGATTCTCCTGATGACCCGACTGACCAACCAGACCGGGGAGGGGGGGAATTAGCTGTGGGTCCACTGTTTGTCCCCCCTCCCCAAATTTTTTTTTTACCACCAGCTACCACTGGTGATCAGATGACCCGGAACCGTGAGCGCTCCCAGTATAAAGGGAGATACGCATATATGCAGCTGCACAGAAAACAACCCACTTCCGTGAGGCTGCATTTACAGTATGTGTGCTGTTGGCAGGAAGGGGTTAAAGAGAACCTGTGTACATCTACAGCGGCTCCTGGGGTGGTAGCTCTACATTTATATGCACTTTTGCTTTCTCTGAAGATATCTTTTGGCAGGGCACCCCCATGTATCTGTCTGCTTTTCATAGAATTGCCTTATGGAGCTCTGCTTTGGGGATGAGCCGGTGGTTCCGTCTAAGGCCGGGCTCACACATATGCAAATTGGATGCGGATTTCCCCCACATCCAATTCGCATGACAGGAGAGTGTGACCGACTCTCAAGGAAGCCGGTTCACACAGCTCCGGGGCTGCCGTGGTCCGCATTGGAAAAGGGTCCTGTGCGTCTTTGGTTCCAAATCAGGTGCAAATTCAGGTAAAAATTCAGACCTGATTCGCACCTGAATCTGTGAACAGGGACGCACCGGACCCCCTGCTGTGAGCCGCAGCCACAGCCGCAGCATGTGTGAACTCAGCCTAAAACTAGGTTCAGACCAAACATTAGCTATTCAGCTGAGCATCATATATAGAAGCAATATTTCTATCTTTTGTCAATGTCGCTTTTGCTGTAGCAGATCCTACAGTAAGAATGACAAAAAATGGCATAGAGTTTCCCCCAAAACCCTTTAAGTCTGGAGTGGATTTAAGGGGGTGCGTAATGCAATTCCAAACCTAGTTTCAGACCAAACTGTAGGTTCTTCCCTTATACCTAGTACTGCAGAACCATGGCCATATTTGCCATTCGGCTAGTGCTACCGTCAGGTCTGTTGTGCGCCTGGTTGTTGTTTTTTTTTCAGCAAGCCGACATGCATCGCAATTGAAGGTTTTATAGCAAGGGACATATTTTATTCTTTATTTAAAGGTTACATTTTTTTTTTTTTGAGTAAGGGCGCTATGTACTCCATACTCATTCACATGGGGGGGGGGGCATATCTTGGGGGTCCCCTTATTACTAAAAAGGCTCCCAGATTCGGATCTGTTCCCTAACCGCAGACCTCCACAACCACTAACCAGTGTTGTGGGGATGAGGCCCTTGTCCTAACATAGGGATAAAATGCTTTGCTAGAGGTTTTCTTTTGGCTTGTTAGGAAAACCCCAGACCAATTTATTTTTTCACATGAAGTCCCCCTTAACCCCTTTACACCGACCGTAAGCAAATATGTGGCCTAGACTTAAAGGGGTTATACCGGGGTGATGCATGTAGCTGCACACATCACCCTGGTACCGTTTTTCAGAGCAAGCGGTCGGCTTTCTTGGGATAGCAACCAATGTGACTAAAAGCCGCCCGGCTGTTATCCCAAGGAGCGAGAGGGGAAGTCACCCCCCCCGGAGACCCGAGTGGCCTCATTATTCCCC
>BLSH010130338.1:320400-335234 GCA_018402905.1 Glandirana rugosa | reverse complement strand
AAGCAATATTTCTATCTTTTGTCAATGTCGCTTTTGCTGTAGCAGATCCTACAGTAAGAATGACAAAAAATGGCATAGAGTTCCCCCCAAAACCCTTTAAGTCTGATGTGGATTTAAGGGGGTGCGTAATGCAAATCCAAACCTAGTTTCAGACCAAACCGTAGGGGCTTCCCTTATACCTAGTACTGCAGAGCCATGGCCATATTTGGTTAATGACGTTACCACCATCCCTGGCCCTTACCTTATGCAGCTGATGACAGCTAGGGGAATTGTCATTCGGCTAGTGCTACCGTCAGGTCTGTTGTGCGCCTGGTTGTTGTTTTTTTTTCAGCAAGCCGATGTGCATCGTGATTGAAGGTTTTATAACAAGGGACATATTTTATTCTTTATTTAAAGGTTACAATTTTTTTTTTTGAGTGAGGGCACTATGTACTATAAAACCCATTCACATGGGGGGGCATATCTTGGGGGTCCCCTTATTACTAAAAAGGCTCCCAGATTCGGATCTGTTCCCTAACCGCAGACCTCCACAACCACTAACCAGTGTTGTGGGGATGAGGCCCTTGTCCTAACATAGGGATAAAATGCTTTGCTAGAGGTTTTCTTTTGGCTTGTTAGGAAAACCCCAGACCAATTTATTTTTTCACATGAAGTCCCCCTTAACCCCTTTACACCGACCGTAAGCAAATATGTGGCCTAGACTTAAAGGGGTTATACCGGGGTGATGCATGTAGCTGCACACATCACCCTGGTACCGTTTTTCAGAGCAAGCGGTCGGCTTTCTTGGGATAGCAACCAATGTGACTAAAAGCCGCCCGGCTGTTATCCCAAGGAGCGAGAGGGGAAGTCACCCCCCCCGGAGACCCGAGTGGCCAGCCGACACATCCACCGGCTGGCCGAAGACCCGAATGAAGCCACACATGGCTTTGTTTGGGTCTCGCCTCTAGTAACCTGGAAGCAATGTCATGACATCTTCTGGTTTACTGGACCCTTAAAGGTGCCACAAATTTAAAAAAAAATGACAGCATTGTAAAAAGCCAAACTTGGCTATTTGAATGCTTTTAAAGCGGAGTTCCATCCAAAAATGGAACTTCCGCTTTAAGCACTCCTCGCCCCCTTACATGCCACATTTGGCATGTTATTTTTTTTGGGGGGGAGTGTGTCCCCAGGTTTCATAGGGACTTCCTGTCCCTCTTCTGCCTCTGGGCCGCCTAGGCGACTCCTCCTCTCCTCCCAGGCGGCCCCTCCCTCCTGGCAATCTTCTGGGACACGTCACAGGTCCCAGAAGATTGCCTGGCCACTAGGAATGTGCAGCGCGACTCGTGCATGCGCAGTGGGTGCCCGGCCGTGAAGCCGGGCCGGGTGCCCACATTAGGAATGGCGGGGCCGTCGGGAGGAGGGGGGAGATGAGCGAGGCTTCGGGCGCAGCCATCGCTGGACCAGGAGACAGGTAAGTTACTGTTTATTAAAAGTCAGCAGCTACACTTTTTGTAGCTGCTGACTTGTAATAAACAAAAAAAACGAGTGGAACTCCGCTCCTGCAAAGGAGGGATTTGAGGTCTTTTAGAGTAATTGTCACTGCCTATTACTGTCACAAGGGATGTTTACATTCCTTGTAACAGCAATAAAAGGGATCAGAATTTTTTTTTTTTAAAAGAGAGTGTAAAAAAAAAAATAAATAAATAAATAAAAATCTGAAAAAAAATTAAAATAAAGCTCCATGTCCCTCCAAACTCACGCGCAGAAGCGACTTAAATACGTAAGTCGCGCCCGCAAATGTAAACGGTGCTCAAACTACATATATGAGGTATTGCCATGATTGTTAGAGCTAGAGCAATAGTTCTAGCATAAGACCTCTTCTGTAACTCTAAAGTGGTAACCTGTAGAAATTTTTAAAGCATCGCCTATGGAGATTTTTAAGTACCATAGTTTGTTTGCATTCCACGAGTGTGCGCAATTTCAAAGCATGACATGTTAGGTATCTATTTACTTGGCGTAAAATCATCTTTCGCATTATACAAAAAAATTGGACTAAGTTTACTGTTTATTTTTTATTTTTTTTAATTCATGAAAGTGTCTTTTTTTCCAAAAAAGTTGCATTTAAAAGACTGCTGCGAAAATACCGTGTGACATAAAATGTTGCAACAATCACCATTTTATTCTCTAGGGTCTCTGCTAAAAAAAGAAAAAATATATATAATGTTTGGGGGTTCTAAGTAATTTTCTAGAAAAAAAATACAGATTTTAACTTGTAAGCAACCAATGTCAGAAAAAGGCTTAGGCATGAAGGGGTTAAAATCCGTATCCGCCCCAAAGGGTCTGGTATGGATTCCCTAGGCAACGTTGCACATTTTATATATTTTTGCATGACCTACCCCCTTAACCACTTCCTTACTGGGCACTTAAACCCCCCTCCTGCCCGGACCAATTTTCTGCTTTCAGCGCTGTCACTTGAATGAAAATTGTGCGGTCGTGCAACATTGTAGGCAAACAAAATTGGTGTCCTTTCTTTTCCCACAAATAGAGCTTTCTTTTGGTAGTATTTGATCCCCTCTGCGGTTTTTATTTTTTGTGCTATAAATGAATAAAGAGAGACAGTTTTGAAAAAAGAACAATATTTTTTACTTTTTGCTATAATAAATGTCCAAAAATAAAAAATAAAAAAAACAAATTTATTCATCAGTTTAGGCCAATATATATTTAACATATTTTTAGTAAAAAAAATCACAATTGATTTGGTTGCGCAAAAGTTATAGCGACTACAAACTATGGACATTGGTTTACGGCGTTTTGATTTATTTTTATTTTTTTACTGGTAATAGCGGCGATATGCGATTTTTTTTTTTTATCGGGACTGCGATATTGCGGTGGACATGTCGGACGTTTTTGACACTTTTTTGGGACCACATTTATACAGTGATCAGATCTAAAAATAGACATTGATTACTGTATAAAGGTTGGCAGGGAAGGGGTTAGCACTAAGGGGGCAGTGAAGGGGTTAAATGTGTTACCTGGGTGTGTTCTAATTGTGGGGGGGCGGGGTTGGCAGGGGCATGACAGATCTAACTGATCCCAGTGACTGGGTGTGTTCCCCTCACAGAACTGGGAACCGCCGTGTTTACGACGGCGGTTCCCCATTCTTGTTCTCTGTGAAGAGATTGCGGGTCTCCGGTGGACATCGGGTCCGCCCGACCCGCGGGCATGCTCACGCGGCGTGCTGCGGAGCGCGGTGCCGGCGGGAGCGCGACTGGCGCGAACCAAATGGGGGAACGTCTACTGACGGCCTCCCGGCATTTTAGAGCCGCGCTGTTGCCGTCATTTGGCTATGGCGCGGACGTGAAGAAGTTAAAATCCATACCAGACTCAGAAGGTCTGGTATGCATTTTGGGGGGACTCCATGCAATTTTATTTCATTCTTGCTGTAGGATGTGCTACAGAAAATGTGACATATACAAAGAAGGAAAATTTATACAGTTTAACATTTGACATTGTCAGTTTGACCTTCATCGCCAGCTTAAAAAAAAAAAAAAAAAAAAAGCATACAAAACCCTCCTACGGGCCCCTAAAGTACATAGCAGGCCTTTGGAGGGATCTGCGTGTTTTTATTTATTTATTAAGTTATTTTAAGAAACGGTCTATGACATATGTTTTTCCGGCAAGTTTAAACACTTTTTCTTGATCAATGTCAGTGCTTCAGCGCATTCTGTACATCACAGAGATGTGCCCCTTCATAGGCAGGATTAGGGCACCCCCCGTGAACATTTTATGTAAAGGAATTGGGCATTTTTTTTTTTTTTAAAGATATTTTTATTGATTATAAAAACATACAAACACATAAACCAACAACCGTATTTCGGGCAACATACCCGATCGACAAAGTATTGGCAGCTTATACATGGTTAGTGAGAAACTTTCCCATTTACATTTTTACAATAGACGGCATCTGGGTATATCTTTAAGTGAGCATACTTGAGTCCATTAGGTATATGACATAGCATGTTGTTAGTTATGACAAGTTAGATGGGTCAGTGTTAATCTAGAGTGAAGGAGACAGTGTTACCCCCTATGGTAGGACTGGACATAGTGTAAGGGGGCTGGCCAGCCACCTGTCCCAAATCTTGTGAAATCCTTTACTCCGTTTTCAGAGATCAAAGGTAATCTTATATAGGGGTAGTGCCTCGTTCACCAATTTCAACCACAAACTTTTATTCAGTGCCTGTGAACTCTTCCACGTCAACAAGAGAGACTTCTTCGCGTAGAAGAATAAGATACGAAGGAGCCTCTTTGCTGGGGCAGATAGTGACAGGTCCCCAAAGATTCCCAAAAGGCAGTTCTTAGGGTTAATAATATTAGGAAGGCCCAAGGCTGTCGAGATGAAGGAGCCAATGTCTTTCCAGAATTGCTGTACAATCGGACATGACCAGAAGCAATGCAGAAAATCTGCTTGATGGCTGCAGCCCCTAAAACATGTATCTGTGGATAATAGGCCCATTTTATATAGTCTATGAGGGGTGAGATGAGACTGGTGGAAGACTTTAATTTGAATCACTCGATCTCTAGAGGAGATTACCGAGGACCTGAAAGTGTCGGAGAATTCCGACCAATCCTCCTCTGTGAGTTGTATATCTAGATTATTCCATTTAGTTTGGGCATTCCGGAATCTGGGGTTATTGTCCGCAGTTAAGGCCATGTAGTAGGTTGAAATTAGTTTAGTGGGGGCTGGGTCCCTAAGTAATTGTTCTAAGGGGGACATGTGGATTACATTATCTAGATTGCCAAATTGCGCTTTAATTGCATGTCTTAATTGGTAATAGTAAAATAGATAGGAATTCGGAAGATCAAACTCCAGCTGGAGTTGTCGGAAGGGTTTAAATCCCTGTGTGTCAAAGAGATGACACAGGTATTTGACTCCCTTTGATGACCATTTCACCGGGTCCGGTATAGATTCCAGTTCCCTAAGCGTGCCGTTGTACCATAGAGGTGTGTTCGGTGAGGTGTCCCATGATTTCTGGACCAGTTTGTGTTTGACCGTCTGAAAGAGTGATAGGGTCATATGTATTATAGCTGTCCCTGGCCTATCAGGGACACTATCTCTATAGATCACATTGTGGAGTGTTTCCATGGACGAAACAATGGCCCCCTCCGTGCTGGTACAGGCATTAGTGTCACTAGGGTGTAGCCAGTCATGGACAGATACCAACTGAGAAGCCAAGTAATATAGGTAAAAATTGGGGAAGGCCAAACCAGCTAAGTGAGACGGAAGTCGGAGCGTCTCAAGTGCTATTCTAGGGGGTCTACTCCACCAGAGGAAGGTCATGCATGTGGAGTCTATACGTTTAAAAATGGATTTGGGGACCCTACATGGCGCATTGGCTAGGACATAGAGTAGTTTGGGAAGATAGATCATTTTAATAATATTGGCCCTACCCATGAGATCCAGCGGGAGATCCATCCACTTCTGAGTGTGTTCTTGTAATTGTTTCAATAAGGGGCAGATGTTGTTCTCAATGTATCGTGGGATCGGTAGTTGTACCATCACCCCCAGATATCTAAATGAGGAGACCACCTGTAGTTCCGATCCCGCATATATTAAGGGAGTGGCCGCCTGGTCCAGAGGAAAGAGGATAGACTTTTCCCAATTCACCCTAAAGCCCGAGTAATCTCCGAACTTATTAATAAGGGTTAATAAATTTTTAAGGGAGTCCTGAGGATCCGCCAAATATACCAGAGTATCATCAGCATAGAGTGATATACGTTCTTCTATCGTCCCGACGGGAAGGCCCTTAATTTGGGAAGTGTTGCGGATTTGTATGGCCAGGGGCTCCATAGCCAAGGCAAACAGTAGGGGAGATAAAGGGCAACCCTGTCTGGTTCCCCTGGTGATCGGAAACGCCTCAGTCACTGAGGAATTTACTCTGATATGGGCTATTGGGGAGCTATATAAGAGCTTAATCCAAGCTATCATACGTGGGCCGAACCCATATCTCTCCAAGATCTCAAATAAGTAGGGCCATTCCACACTATCAAATGCTTTTTTAGTGTCAAGTGACACAATTACCCTGGTAGGTGTACAGTCTTGGGGGTATTGTAGATTATGAAACAATCTGTGTATATTCATTCTAGTGGATCTCCCAGGAATGAACCCGGCTTGATCACATCCTATCAACTTCCCAATTATTAGGTTAAGGCGATTGGTGAGCACTTTGGCGAGAATCTTAACATCCACATTTATTAGGGATATGGGGCGGTATGAGTCACAAAGTAGGGGATCTTTTCTAGGTTTTAATAACAGAACGATTAATGCTTCCCGCGTGGATGGCGGGAGGATACCTTGTTTCAGAGCCTCATTATAAGTATTAAGGAGGAGAGGACTGAGTAGTGAGGCAAACGTCTTATACCACTCAGCCGGGAAGCCATCCAAGCCTGGGGATTTGTGATTCGGGAGTTGTGAGATTGCCATCTGCACTTCCTCTATGGTGATGTATCATCAGCATAGAGTGATATACGTTCTTCTATCGTCCCGACGGGAAGGCCCTTAATTTGGGAAGTGTTGCGGATTTGTATGGCCAGGGGCTCCATAGCCAAGGCAAACAGTAGGGTAGATAAAGGGCAACCCTGTCTGGTTCCCCTGGTGATCGGAAACGCCTCAGTCACTGAGGAATTTACTCTGATATGGGCTATTGGGGAGCTATATAAGAGCTTAATCCAAGCTATCATACGTGGGCCGAACCCATATCTCTCCAAGATCTCAAATAAGTAGGGCCATTCCACACTATCAAATGCTTTTTTAGTGTCAAGTGACACAATTACCCTGGTAGGTGTACAGTCGTGGGGGTATTGTAGATTATGAAACAATCTGCGTATATTCATTCTAGTGGATCTCCCAGGAATGAACCCGGCTTGATCACATCCTATCAACTTCCCAATTATTAGGTTAAGGCGATTGGCGAGCACTTTGGCGAGAATCTTAACATCCACATTTATTAGGGATATGGGGCGGTATGAGTCACAAAGTAGGGGATCTTTTCTAGGTTTTAATAACAGAACGATTAATGCTTCCCGCATGGATGGCGGGAGGATACCTTGTTTCAGAGCCTCATTATAAGTATTAAGGAGGAGAGGACTGAGTAGTGAGGCAAACGTCTTATACCACTCAGCCGGGAAGCCATCCAAGCCTGGGGATTTGTGATTCGGGAGTTGTGAGATTGCCATCTGCACTTCCTCTATGGTGATGGGGGCATCAAGATCCCTCATTTCCTGATCTGTTAATTGCGGTAATGAGATTTGTGCAAGGTATTCAGTCAGACGGGTATCTGAACATTGCGCCCTTGTGGTATATAAATCTTTGTAAAAGGACAGGAACGCTTCCACAATCTCTTGCGGGGCGTCACTAATCCCTCCTTGTAAAGTAAGAATTCGAGGAATAGAGACAGGATTATGGTCTGGCCTAACTAGGTATGCTAAGAGCCGTCCGGCCTTATTACCATGCTCAAATATTTTTTGCGTTATATGCAACATACGTTTTTTGAGTTAAATCTAGTAATTTGAGCTCATATTCTCTACGTTTAAGCTTCCACGTATCATGTCTCTGAGGGTCTGGGTGTGTTACATAGTCTACCTCAGCTGCTACCATTGCCTCTTCCAAGTCCCTGGTACATTGCACAGTATTCTTACGTAAGATACCTGTTATAGACATAAAGGCACCCCGTAATACAGCCTTGGAGGCCTCCCACACAGTGGAAAGGTCTGTGGACCCCCTATTAACCCTCCAATAGTCCACGATGTCTCTCCCGCAAGATCCCCGTACCACCTCATCCTCCAGCCATTGTGATCCCATGCGCCACAGGATGGGTCCCCGTGTAGGTAGGAGAAGAAGATCCACCATCAGGGGTGCGTGATCAGACACCCCCCTGGGCAGATATGACACAGACGAAACCAACGGGAGAGCATCAGGAGTACCAAACGCCAAGTCAATACGTGACATAGTAGGAAATGAGTCAGAATGGCATGAATACTGATAATCGGAGGGGTGTTTCCACCGCCAGACCTCAGTGAGGCCATAGACTTCAGCCCATTTTACAAAAGAAGGGCAAGACCTACCTCCTCCCCCCCAAGCGGTCCATTAAAGGGTCAAGAACAGCATTAAAGTCCCCTATGTATAACACTGGTCCAGGGGATCTGGCGACAAGTGATAATCTGGAGAGAAGATCTGGGGAAAATGGGGGAGGTACATAGACATTGACCAGAGTAAAGGTCTTCCTGGCAATTTGTATAGTGAGTATTATAAATCTACCGTCAGGGTCCGTCATCACGGATACAATTTCAGCCGATAGTGATTTTGCCAGTAGAATGGAGACACCCCTAGAATATGTAGTGTGGGTGGCATGGTATGAAGAAGCCACCCATGCTTTCTTTAGTGAGCGTACTCGCTCTTTGACCAGGTGCGTCTCCTGGAGGCATATAATGTGTGGTCTGTAACGCTTAAGGACTGAGAAAATTAAGGACCGCTTGTGAGGAGAGTTTGCCCCCCTTACATTCCAAGAAATAATTTTTAGCGGATTAGCCATCTATAGCATGTGAATCATTGCCTATACCATATAGGATAATACAGGAATCCACATCATAAGAAGAAGTAAACCAGAGTACATAGTTTAGGTATACCCATATGCAGTAAAGAGAAGTCATAAGTCTCGCCATTACAAAATAATGAAAAAACAATAGCACCCAAAAACTCACCCGACCATAATAGGTCTGTTAAATCCCCCCCTCCCCCTCCCATCCCACCCTGCTCAACCACCCCCAACCTAGCGAGCTTGGATCCTAAACTGACCAAACGTTCAACAAAAAAATCCCCCAAAAACAAGAGAAAAAAACAAGTAGAAGGCACTTCCCATGGCTTCACCATGTAGTGGAATGGGGTCGGTGAGGTGTATATTTAGCTCCATTGAAATATAACCGAAGTCTCTGAAGGATGAAGAAAATGTATGGAAGCGGTCACGTGACCCTCCCATGTAGATGTCTGTATCAAGAATACTTGCCGGGAGAGGGTCTAGGGCAATATAAATGACCCTAGGCGTTGATTTGTCTACTGCAATGTGGGCAGACTCAAACAAGGACCAGGTCAGTGTCAGTTTAACCTGTTTACGGAGTGGAGTCCCATGTACAAGGTCAATGACTGTTTAAGGTCTCCCGCCGGGAACACCGGTTAGAGGATAAAGGTACAAGCCCTACATAGATGCAGCAACATGTGCATTAAAGTTTCCAACAGGATGGTAACATGCCACAAAAGATTATCAATTTGGTCGTTGTTGGCCGTACGACCCCGCCGGCGCTGTGGACCAACGTGGTCGTCAAGCCAAGCCATGGCTTCTTTGGGCGAGTTGTAGAAATGAGCCCTGCCATCCCAAATAACTCTCAACTTGGCAGGAAAGAGCATAGCGTACTGTAGGCCCTCCTGTCGGAGATGGTTCTTCACTGCAGAGAAGGAGACGCGTTGCCGTTGTACCTCCGCTGAGAAGTCAGGATAAATGGAGATGGTATTTCCGTTATATTTAAGTGGACTCTTTTCTCTGGCTAAACAGAGGATGGTCACTTTGTCTTGAAAGTTGAGGATACGCGCAATCGGGGAACGTGGAAGGGCCCCCGGATTTGGCGCTTGTGGAGGGGTACGGTGTGCTCTTTCAATGAGGAAGGTGTGAGACAAGCTTTCCACCCCCATTACCTCTCGTAGCCAGGAGTGCAGAAACCTCTCAGGACGAGAGCCCTCAGATCTCTCCGGGAACCCCACAAAACTGAGATTATTTCTCCTGGAGCGATTCTCTAGGTCATCGATTTTTGCACGGAGGGCCGCCATTTCTGCAGTAGTTGTCTGAACAGCAGCTGACATTGGTTGTACCATGTCTTCTAAGGTACTGATGCGTTCTTCAGCAGCTCCAGTTCTTTCCCTTAAAGTTTGTACATCTTGCTTCAGGAGTGAGTTGTCAATGCGGATGGCTTCAATTTGTAATGACAGGGAAGTCTTGCAGTCCTGAATCGCCAGCATAATTTCAGCCAGTGTAGGCTCCACTGTAGGTGGCCCTGAAGCTGTACTATCAGTAGGGCTATGCGGGGAGTCCAACACCAGGTGGGGCTCACTTTGTGTTTTAAATATGGCCGGCCCAGATGCACATATTTCTTGGGGTGACGATGAAGAGGGAACTGCATGTAGCGGAGACTGGGACATGGATACAGGGTCTGCCATGCCTCCCTCGTCCCCCGGTCTTCTAAACCTGGCTAGTTGCTCTGCTGCTGAGGCGGGTATAGGAGGGCCGTATTTGACCATCATAACGCCACTGTATGGGGACACGTTTCCCACCCACCAGTCAAATAAAGGTATAGGAGAACGGCACAAATGTGTAAGGGGGCCACCCGCCCAGGGAGTCAGCGACTGTTAAATAGTGCAAGGAAAGCTCTCCGATGCTAGAACACAGGGGTGCAGTTCACAGCAGGCTGTATTTGGTCCCCCACATCAAGTACTCCCAGCACTTCCCCACCGCACACAGGCAGGCCCTTTGGAGGGATAGAGGCAGTTCCCAAATGATGGTCTAGCAGTATGGGAGGAGGACAAGGTCTGTCCCTTGGTGAAATAGAGACAGGAATCCCAGAGGGTGTACCAAGATGGCGGCCACACAATGCAGGCCGCGATTGCCCCCCAAGCTCCTGTACTCACAAGATCTGCCACTGATGGTATCCTTGGAGAGGCAGTGGGGCAGCTGGGCATTCAGAGGGGCACCCTGGAAGCCTTTGGAGTGTGGATGGTCCAATTATGAAGGAATCGCGGCATACCGCGGACTAGGCCGCAAAGCCGGGGCCTCAATTAGCGGGTCCGGCCGGCCGGCTATGGAAATATTCGGCAAGACACATCTTAAATGGCTCTACAGGTTGTGGGCATAGTTAGCTGAGCCTGCGGAGGCTCAAAAACAAGTAGATTGCTAAGGATGGCAGAGGATTGATGTGAGGATGGACGGAGCTCTGTTCCTAAGCGTCCTTCTCCTCTCACATCCCGGACACGCCCCTCGAATTGGGCATTTTTAGTGTTTCACTTTAAAGATTGAAAAAAAAAAAATCACAGCTCCTGGCCAAATTAAAAAATATATATTTTTGCATTGATACATGTTCCCCAGGGCAGTGCCCACCCCATATGCTATATTTTGACACTTCTTGCCTATTAGCTCAGAAAATGGGTATTTTAAATTTGACAGATTCAGCTGCAAATGATTACAGTGGGGTTCTGGTTGGGCATGTGAACTTATTGGAAGTTTTCTAAACCCTGATCGAACCAAACCTAGGGCAGTTCATAGCCTCCCTACTGGGGATCTATTGGAGTTTTATGGTATTGAGCATTACATTTATCCAATGAGCGCCGCCATTTTGAATTTGTCTTTGCCCATGCTTGGTTTTCCAGTGTACTGACACCATTTGGTCATCATTTTGGAATTGTTTCCTTCTTTTTTCTATGTTTTCTGGCTCTGGCTCAGTGCTGCACTCCTCCAGTTTTAGGAGAATTTGGGGTTGATTATGTTGCTTTTTGTGATGATTGATTTGCTACTTTGTCTTTTATCTATTTTTATTATATTTTTGTTATGCATTGATTTTACACCAGTGACAGCATCACTAGGCTGCATTTACACCTGAGCGACACGTTTTAGGGCATATTTTAAGCGTTTTGTAGCGCGACATTGGGCGTTAGCAAACGCCCGATGTCGCGCTAATACGCGCGTTTGATGCTTTTTCATTGATTCTATGTCAATAGAAAAGTGTCAGAACGCCGGAATATGCCTGATTCGCGCGACAAAAATACTTCCGGGGGTAGTTTGAGCGTCGGGCGTTTGGCTTCAGGCGTTTTTGAGTGGAGATGTGAACCATCTCCATTCAGAAACATTGATTTTTTTTCCCCTCTGGTGTTTTGTGGCTTCAGGCATATTTGAGGTACAAAACGCTCAGGTGAGAATGGAGCCCAAGTGGTAGAAGGGGTTATTGGACTTTAAACTTGCTTGTGTCACTGTCTAAGTTGCCTTGAGATAAGCAGACTGTGTCCCGAAAAAATGTTGACCATAATAAACATGTTATTGAACCATTCTCTTGTTGCAAGTCATATATATATTAGATTCAATTTATTTAGTAACCAGCTTCAAGATTTGCAAACCACACTCTGTGTTATGAGTGCCCAGACAATTTTCAGATGTGGCAGTTCTGTCATTTTAGGATATATAGATACAAGTAGACTCGTTATATTCTCCTATTAGAAACATATACAGTATATTGCTGTGGAATGTGTGTGCTTGGTTATAGTTAGAAAATATTTATTTCTGTGATTGTACATCTCTAAAGTAACATCTTGTTCTATTTTCAGAGTTGGTATTTCCTAATAAGCATTATGAAATTTAGGAAAGGGCAGTTTGAGGAATGCGTGGTATGTCTGTCTCCTCCGGAAAAAAAAGAGGACTGGGTAAATGTTAAAAAATAAAAATAAAAAACTCAACATGAATACATACTGAGAAGAAGCATAGACCACATATCAAAGCAGATCACAGTAGTCCTCCATGTATTTTCATAGTATTTTAAAAATATTTTTGTATTAAAGCGGAGCTCCACCCAGTTAAAAGTTAGTAGCCTCCCCCTCCCCTCGGCGGCGCTGGCATCACAAGTGTGGGCACCCGGCTTTGGCTTCAAAGGCGGGCGCGCACTGCGCATGCGCAAGTCGCGCTGCGCCTTGTGAATGGCCTGCGTATCTTCTGGGACCTGTGACGTGTCCCAGAAGATCGCCGAGAGGGAGGGGGAAAGGTGAACTTCCTTCCGGCTTTGTGGCGCTAGGAGAGGAAGTGGACCTGGGACCCTGTGAAGACAAGGTCCCCGGTCACCCCTCAAAACAATGACATGCCAATTGTGGTATGTTGGGGGGGGGGTCACCTTCCCTTAAAGTGGAAGTTCCACTTTTGGGTAGAACTCTGCTTTAATTACTGGCAAGACTAAATAATATGGTTTTTGAGGTTCTTCCTTTTAACAAGTGATAACGTGTTTTATTTTTTCTGTTCGGAGGAAAAAATGTAATATGAATAGTTATATTTTTATATCCAACCAGCTGGTGAAGTGTTAGGTGCCTTTTTGCACAGTTTCCAGTTTCTTCTTACGAAAAGAAGAGGAGTATGGCAGCCAGACCCCTTTTTTCAAAGCACTGGGTGCAGTTTCATATATATACACAGTACTGTGCAAAAGTTTTTGGTCAGGTGTGAAAAAATTCTGTAAATTAGGAATGCTTTCAGAAATAGAAGTGTTAATAGTTTATGTTTATCAATTAACAAAATGAAAAGTAAATGAACAGAAGAGAAATCCAAATCTGATCAATATTTGGTATGACCACCCTACAAACCAGCATCAATTCTTCCGGGTACACCTGCACACAGATTTTTTTTTTTTTGCATGTAGAATTTGAAGGAACTCAGTAGGTAGGTTGTTCCAACCCTTTTGGTGAACTAACCACAGATCTTCTGTGGATGTAGGCTGCCTCAAATCCTTATGTCTCTTCATGTTATCCCAGGCAGATTTGATGACGTGGAGATCATGGCTCTGTGGGGGCCAAACCATCACTTCCAGGATTCCTTGTTTTTCCTTACACTGAAGATAATTCTTAATGATATTGGCTGTATGTTTGGAGTCCTTGTCCTGCTGCAGGATAACTTTGGGGCCAATCACACGCCTCCCTCTCTGGGATTACACAGAGACAGAAGGATTTGAGGTAGTCTACATCCAGAGAAGATCTGTGGTTAGATGTTTGGAGCAACCTACCTGCTGAGTTCCTTAAAAAACTCTGTGCAAGTTTACATAGAAATATTGCTGCTGGATTGAAGCCAAAGCCTAATCACACCAAATATTGATTTTATTTAGATTTTTCTTCTGTTCGCTCACTTTGAACTTTGTAAAGTGATAAAAAAATAAACTATTAAAATAATTATTTTTCATTTCCATATGTTTATTGGTACACAAGATAACAGGCAAGGTAAGTAGGAACATACAGTGTTCCTGGAAAGTATTCACAGCGCTTCACTTTTTCCACATTTTGTTATGTTACAGCCTTATTCCAAAATGGATTAAATTCATTACTTTCCTCAAAATTCTACAAACAATACCCTATAATGACAATGTGAGAGAAGTTTGTTTGAAATCTTTGCAAATTTATTAAAAATATAAAACGAAAAAAAATCACATATACAGTTACTATCAGCGGCGGCTGGTGTGGGAGGGGCGCTGGGGCGCCGCCTCCCCGCCGGCAAAAGACGAAGAAAAAAAAAAAAAAAAGTCAACCCCGCCCACCTACAGGTGGCGCCAGTACATTGACTTTTTTTTTTTTTTTCGGCTCCTATTGGCCGGCCATTCAAGCCTATGCATGTGCGCTTCTTCCTGCGGCCATGCATAGGCTGATTGGCTGCCCTGAGCCTCCGCTCAGGGTGATTGGATGAGGGGCCAGGGGCGGGTCACTGTGGCAGCGGAGGTGACTTCCGCTCCCACAGAGACCATGACCGCCCGGGGACGACGAGGGGGGGACAGCCGCTCTCGCATGCCGAACTCTGCAGACCCAGCGCGCTCTCGCATGCCGAATCTCTGCAATAATCCTGCCTGCTGGATGGGGTAAGTGCGGGGGGGGGACGACTCTGCAATGTACCCCACCTGTGTCACTGGCTGCAAACTGCCCCCACCTATCTATCCACCCCCGTCAAACGTCGGTCACTCTATCCACCCCCGTCAAACGTCGGTCACTGTGTCCACCCCATGTAACGTCTCAGCAGGGGGGGGGCGTG
>BLSH010130338.1:282216-312237 GCA_018402905.1 Glandirana rugosa | reverse complement strand
ATTATAGTAATAAATGAAACATTAGATGGTATCATGAGACCTTCGCGACGCTGAGGACACAAGTCGCACCGCCAGTGGGATAATTATGATCCGACTTCTGGTGCGGCTTCTACTCAAATCAATGGGCTTCCATAGGGAACCATTGATTTTGAATAGAGACAGAGAAACTATATAAATGCAAATACCGCGCTAAAAGTAACAACCCGTGCTACAGGTGCTAAAACACAATCGTGCAGGAACCCAATTGTGCAAAAAAACATACAATATATAATAAAACATAAATTGTGAATTAAATAATAAATAAATTTTGAATTAAATAAATAAATAATCACACAGCTGCTGCTTTAATTAAAAAATCAAAGATAAAGTCAACACTCGTGTAATAAGTCCAGTGTTAGCAGCGCTTCCAGAGTACTATGGTAGATTACAAAGTAAATAATGATATTAAATGTTCAGTGCCAGTGCCAGGAAAAATAAATTGCCCGTGCTGGAACCAAAACTTCAGGGGGTGATCAAGTCAGGAAGTGATGAAACGTTAGGGGCGTGGCCACACGGCAACCTGAGGTTGATTGAGTCACCAGCAGGGACGCCGAGAGGAGAGGAGGATTCGGACGTACCACTGCTGTTTGGTAACCTGCGTACCTTATGCACATACAATGTCCTGTTGAAAGTGTTTAAATGTAAGCGCAATATATGTTTGAATAAATGAGCTAAAATTTTAAAAAGTGATACACTATGAGGGGTGTCTTTTTGATCTTTCTCCTCATGGCGATGTGAGCTGATCAGCTACAGCTTGTGGAGGTGTCTGTTTGGAGGTATATTGGTGAAGGAATCCCCTGGATGTGATTGCGATTATGCACAAGCTGGCTTGAGTGCTCCTGCAGTGTTGGATTGGAAGCATACATTCTGGGTGTGATGGTCCTATGCTGAGTTCCCCACAGATATACCCAAAGGCGTTGTTTATCCATATTTCTGGTGAGCCTCCAATTTTTACCTTTCTGCACGTGGTGAACAGAGGTGGAGGACACTGATTGAAGATTATTTATATAAGTTTAAGAAGTTTTGGTTCCAGCACGGGCAATTTATTTTTCCTGGCACTGGCACTGAACATTTAATATCATTATTTACTTTGTAATCTACCATAGTACTACGAGAGACAGAGAAACGCGGCTTAAAGCTAGCGTTGAAAAAACGTGCATTGATGCCAATGCAAAACATTGATAAAACCACGTTTTTAATGCAGCTTTTTTCCTGGCGTCGGTACTAGCTTACAGCTCGTTTTTCATAATGTCCAGTGTGCATGAGGCCTTAAGAGTAAAGTTGAAGCCCTTGAGAATGCCAGCGTTCAAACCCCTCCAATTTACATAACTCTTCTTAGTGTCTGTTCCCCCAAAGCAGTGCATACTCTGAGGCCCCATCGTACTTCATGATATGTTTCATTTCCTGCCAGACTTTATTCATAAGTACCAAAGTTGGGCTATGATGGATATGGGCAAAAGCTCCCGATTCTAGCTGGGCCACAAGGTGATAATTGTGGATAATTGTGGAATTGTGACTCAGAAGCAGGGCCTGTACAGTATCTGCCCAATTCATCACTCCCCAACCAGCAAAATGCTGTAGTTGGGAAGCCATGAAATATAGTCTCAGCTGAGGCACTGCCAATCCACCCCATTCTTAGTCAACTGAAGAGTGGAGAGTTTAATCCTACGGTTTTGCCTTTCCACAACAATATGCGGAACAGCACGTCTATTTGTTTAAACCATTTTAAAGATATCCACATAGGTGAGTTCTGGAGGACGTACAATAATTGGGCCCAAATCATTTTTATGAGATTTGCACAGCCTACCACCGATCAAGACAACTTTGTCCAAATAGTACTCTTAAGTTTGAATATATGCGATTTACCCAGATTCCAAAATATTTAAAGGAGGGCACAATATTAATTTGCTGGGCCTCCCTTGGTACGGACAGAGTGGGATCACCTAGGGGGAATAGGATAGATTTGTCCCAATTAATAACAAAACTGAAAATGAACCAAAGGTATGTGTAAGGGACATAAGGGAAATTAGGAAATTGTCCGTATCCCCAAGAATCAGCAAAGCGCCGTCCACATATGATAGATTTTTTCACTGCTGACTCCCCTATTAAAACTACAGATGACATAAGACTGTCTAATAGCCTCAGCCAGGGGTTCGATTGCCAGAGCAAATAATAATGGGGACTGAGGGCACCCGGAGACTGAGCCATTAATTTGCATACAGGCCCTTGGGGCTGAATAAAGTAACTTGACCTAACATATGAATCGATTGCCGAGTCCAAACAACCCCAGTACCTCCCATAGTTATGTCCACTTGACGCTGTCAAAAGCTTTTGCAGTGTCGAGTGACAAGGTGGCTCGTTTCCTGGGATTATCCGATGGTAGCTGCATATTTAGAAAAAGTCTCCTTAAATTTGCCGTGGGGTTAAAGCCAGACTGGTCTGGGTGGATCAGCATCTGCATTACTTTGCTGAGTCTCCTTGCCAGAACCTTGGCTAAGATCTTAACGTCTGAGTTCAGAAGCGAAATGGGTCGATAAAGTTCCGGAACTAGTAAATCCTTGCCTGGTTTTGGGAGCACTATAATGCAGGCGTCATTCATAGAATCCACAAGGTTAAAAGATTCAAATGCCTGGTTGAGGACCTTCAGCAGTTTTGGCAGCAACATCTCCCAATATTGTTTGTAAATTTTAGGCTGTAAACATCAAGGCCCGGGGCCTTTCCGTTAGGGGAGTCCACCACTGCCTGTCTGAGCTCCTCTACCGTCAATTCCCTTCTGGCTGTAGTGGAGAGAGAGGACAATTTTAAAGGGTCCAAAAATTCCCTTAAACGTGACATAGGGTAATCAACATTGCTCTGATATAGGATTCTATAGAAAGTACCAAAGGATCTCAGTATGTCATTCTGATCATGAGAACAGATGCCCTCCGGCGTAAGAATAGAGGAAATAAAATGAATGTTATCCTGAGAATTCACAATTACCGCCAACATGTGACCAGTTCTCTCACCCTACTCAAAAACGCAGCATCTGGAATAGAATCTAGAACGATCAGCTTTATCTAGGGTTGTCCGTCTATACATTTCCCTCTACTCTTACTGTCTTAATTTTCCTTCTCTTTTCTACAATACCCCTTTTCCCATTTGATATTTATTACAGGTTTGGCGATGTGCACTGGAGCAATTATTTTTGTTGAATAGGTCAAGGTTTCTCCCCCTGGTTTGTAAGGGGACCTGTTTAGCTGCTATTTACTGCTGTTTAGCCGTAAAGTAGAACTATAGGCAAAACTATTTTTTTTCATTTTGGATAGAGCAAGGGAGGATTATAACCCTGTCAGATTTTTTTTCACTATCTGTGTCTTGTTCCAGAGATTTCCCTTCACTTCCTGTCCCATAGCCAAACAGGAAGTGAGAGGAAATCCCTGCAAATTAAGGAAATTCCTTGGGGACCTCCAGTTCACCAGAACGAGTGTCCCCATTGGAAGATTTCCCCTTTGTTATTTTTTTGGGGACAATGCAAATCTGGGTTTTCTTTTACTCTTACTTATAATGATAATGGTAAACAGGACAAATAGAGAGGAGGAATCTCCTGAACAGGGGCACAGAAAGCAATAAAAACTGACAGGTGATCTAATCCCTCTCCACTCTGTCCAAAACTTAAAAAAAAAAAAAAAAAAAGTTTTGCCTTTTTAGTTTTACTGTAATTTATTCCAATGGCCAGAATAAACAGATATTCTGTCCTATTAAACGAATTAACCCCCAATGGCTTGATGCCCCTAAATTCGTTACACAAGTTTTTTCTGCCAAAACGTTGCTGCCAGGAGGAAAGGGGTCTAGGAGAGTTTGCAAAACATCCATGAATGAGTCCTATGAGTTATACATAACTTATATCAAAGTTCAGATCTAATATTCATTTGGAAATATATGTGAGCACCTGTCTCCCTTAATTGCTGTTTTATTGGTACGTTTGTGAACACAAGTGAATGATTTAGCTAACCAGCAACCGTAGACTGCAAATGACTAGCACCCCCTAGTGTTTGTGGAAAGTTTCCACTCATTGCTTTGGAGAACAACAAACCTGACTGTTAACATGCCATTAAATCTGTTTTCTACCATCTGTCATTGTCCTGTTCTGCATCAAAGTTTTCTCCTTACCCCGTGGGAATCTCTTGTAACTGCGTTGTTACAGTATATCTAATTGCACTATAACCGCTTAAAAAGCTGACAAATAAGCGTTCTCAAGGTTAATACTGCTTCTCCATTGCTCCTTGGAATGTAAAGTAAGTGCTTTACTATGGTGCTTAGTATATGGAAATGTGTTCTATCCAAAATGCCCATGTTTGTCTATAGCAGGGGTCAGCAACCTTGTTCCACTTAAGAGCCGGATTCAGTGTATGTGAATGCATGGAGGGCCGCATTCACCTGTTTAATAAATGAAGATAATAATCCTAACATAGTAATAACAGTACAGGTTTACCTCACTTTAAGGTGCTTCACTAATACAAAGCCAGTTCACCCTGAGGGAGTATGAGGCTGGGGATTCAGATTTTACTGTCCCCTCCCCCATCCTGGCACCCAAGGGTGGCTGACACCAGCTCTGCCAGCCAGCATGATCTGGAGATGGGGTTTCTGCCCTTAGGGGTCCCAAGAGAAGATGGGGTCCCTGTCCCCAGGGGTGTTGGTGTCCCTGTTCCCAAGTTAGAAGGGGTCCCTGTCCCCAGGGAAGATGGAGTCCCTGTCCCCAGATGAGAAGAGGGTCACTGTCCGCAGGTGAGAAGGGGTCCCTGTCCCCAGATGAGAAGGGGTCCCTGTCCCCAGATGAGAAGGGTCCTTGCCACAAGGGGAGAAGGGGTCCCTGTCCCCAGGAGTGATGAGGTCCCTGTCCCCAGGAGTGATGGGGTCCCTGTCCCCAGGTAAGAAGGGGTCCCTGTCCCCAGGGGTGATGGGGTCCATAATAGGGTCCCCTCCTATTTCAGTGTCCTCTGTACCCCCGTAGCAGTGTCCTCTGTCCCCCCCCCCCATAGCAAGTTTCCTGTGCCCCCCAAAGCACTGTCCTCTGCCCCCTGCACCCCACCTCCCCCACACACAAACACACACTATGTAGGTAGAACTCTTCTACCTTACACAGGTGTACAGCAGAGTAGAGATTGGCCGGTATCACAGCGCTGGATTAGGGCGGGAACTGCTGAAGTTTACTTTTCACATTAACAGGCTGGTGATTGGTTGCTACCAATCACCAGCTGTTTAATGTAAACAGTTTACTCGAGCGGTTCCCGTCCCCATCCATCTGGACATTTAGCGGTGGCATGCCGCCGACCGCTGGTCTATAGGACATTTTTTACTGATACATTGACCCAATGAAATTGAGAGTTACTTTAGATTTTTGTTTCTTTTGCTTCATATACTGTATATAAAAAGGATCAACTGTAATTGGTTGTTAACACTATGGGTCGTCAGCACCGCCATCTTGGATAGGTGAGCTGGCTTTGGTTTCTTGAGAAACCAGTGCCAGCTCCCTATTGTGCATGTGCAGTTCTTCGTGAACGGCCCCGCATCTTCCTGGGAAATGTGACATATCCCAGCAGGGGACAGGTCAAGGGACGGCATAATCAGCTGAGTGAGGATTGAAGAAGTGGGAGTGGGCACCAATAATAATCGGTACTCGCCCCCTCATAAAAGAAAAGAAAAATGTAACTCGGGTACAGACTGGGGGAGAGGGCGAACCAGCGGGACCTCACATTTTGAGGGAAATTTAGCTTTAACTTCTTTAATACAGCTATATGCATATATGTGGTGGCAGGGTGGATAAGCTGTTAATGCCCAGCTGTACATACAGTATATGCATGGCTGTCTTTTTCTGGGGCATGCTCCACTGGCACCCACATAGCTGTGATTGAGCTGTCAAGAACAGCTCACCGTCAGCTACATACAATTGGAAACCGGTAGGACAGGCTCTCAATGACATCAGCACTGTGCAGCCAATCAGTGTCATGCGATCAGGAGTCCTTCTTATCAGGTTGGGCATTACAGCTCAAATAAAGCACCAATTAATGCCAGCATAAAAAAAGGTTAAAGAGGAACCCCCCCCCCCCGTGCTTCTGTGTATTCATTTGTTTTCTTTTTATCCTGAAGTAGAAGAGGTAGTAGGAAGTTTCTTACCTTAATGGGGGAACATTTTCTTTTTAAAGTTAGGGCCCACATCAAAGGCATGTGCCAATGGACTTTGAATAGGTGCATTTTGCCTCCATTTGACCTGAATCTGACTTCCTCCTAAGCTTCATCAGCCTGCCAGCTTTTGCATTTCTATAGAGTTGTATGGGGAGGGCAGCAGTTCTGACACAAACACAAGCCCATCCACACAGTTCCTAATGAAAATAACCATATTGGTGTTAATAAAGGGCTTTCTGTGTATCATTTGTAAATATAGAAGTACATGGGGGTAGCCATATTTGCTCATTACATATCAGTTCTATGGTTACTGGTTGTGCCTTGCTCCTTTCAACAGTTCAAGCTCATTTTAGATCCTGGTTACAACTATTCGATTTGTTTTTAGTTCCAGGCCTCCACTGTTTGATCTACTTTTGGATCCTAGCCTCCATTGTTCAATCTATTTTATAGATTCTGGATCCATTTTTAAATCCTGGTCTCAGCGGTTCAATATATTTTTAGATACTGGTCTCAACTGTTTGAACAATGGGGACTAAGATCCAAAAATAGATCAAACAGTTGAGACCAGTATCTAAAAATATATTGAACAGCTGAGACCAGGATTTAAAAATGGATCCAGAATCTATAAAGTAGATTGAACAATGGGGACTAGGATCCAAAAAGAGATCAATCTATTTTGTAGATTCTAGATCCATTTTTAAATCCTGGTCTCAGCTGTTCAGTCTATTTTTAGATACTGGTCTCAACTGTTCGATCTGTTTTTAAATCTTGGTCTCAACTGTTCGATCTGTTTTTAGATCATGGATCTATTTTTAGATCTCATGTAAGTGTTGTTCTACCTTCAGTAAGGCTTAGGTGGTGGTTACCTCATCCCCATGTGATTAGATACCAAAAACAAGGATACCCCCTTGATGGGACTGTAAATGGGTAACGGCGCCACACTATTGTTTAAAAATATATCAATTTATTGTTTATTAACATATAAAAAAGAGACTTGTCACTCAAATGAGGGACAGACATGTGAACAAATATAAAAGGTATCACATAAAATGTCTGTTACATAATCGTACAGTTCACCAAATGTGCATCCGTATATGCTGCGACTATGCATCTTCTGCTCCCTCGCCATACCTCTATCTTTGCCGGTAGTAATATTGTACTTGTCCTGTCGGATTACACATACAGCCACTGCGCCTACACCTACAGATGCTGCTAGGACAGGTAAAACCTGTGGAACACCAAACTGATTAATCATTGCAAATATGTCTTCTGTCACAGAAAAAACACCACTGTGCTGCTCCTCTTCCGTTGTAACACACCTCTGATGAAGGGCTTCTTTTGGACCCGTAACGTACACGTTGGGTACCAAATTCCATCTTCGGGACAACTAAACAATCTACTTTGAAATCTTCTTTCGTAGCATATGCGGATGCACAATTGGTGAACTGTATGATTAT
Source organism: Glandirana rugosa (assembly GCA_018402905.1). Lineage (NCBI taxonomy): Eukaryota > Metazoa > Chordata > Amphibia > Anura > Ranidae > Glandirana > Glandirana rugosa. Next base: position 304,579 of record BLSH010130338.1, on the reverse strand, counting down.
GTAACAGACATTTTATGTGATAGCTTTTATATTTGTTCACATGTCTGTCCCTCATTTGAGTTACAAGTCTCTTTTTTATATGTTAATAAACAATACATTGTTATATTTTTTAAACAATATTGTGGTGCCGTTACCTTTTTAAAGTCCCATCAAGGGGGTGTCCTTGTTTTTTTTTTTTTTTTTTTTTAGATCTCGGTCTAAACAGTTCAATTTATTTTTAGGTTCTGGTCTCAACTGTTCGATCTATTTTTAGATCCTGGATCTATTTTTAGATCTGGATCTCAACTATTCACCCTATTTTTAGATCGTGGGTCTGGGGGAACATTTTTTTAAAGTTAGGGTCCACTTCAAGGGCCTGTGCCTATGGACTTTGAATAGGTGCATTTGACCTCCATCTGACCTGAATCTGACTTCCTTCTAAGCTATCAGCCTACCACAGCTTTTGCATTTCTATTGACTCATATTTCATATTGCCATATTTGCTCATTGCATATCCATTCTATGGTTACTGGTTGTGCCTTACTCCTTTCAACTGTTCAACCTATTTTTAGATCCTGGCCACAACTGTTCAATTTATTTTTAGATCCTGGTCCCCAGTGTTCAATCTAGTTTTAGATTCTGGATCCATTTTTAAATCCTGGTCCAAACAGTTTGATCTATTTTTAGAAGATGATTACAACTAGAGCCTAAACAACTAATCAACATAATCGATTATAAATAATAAAAAATAGTTGTCAACAATTTTCATTATCAATTAGATGGTCAGCCGAATAGTTGGCCTTCATACAGAATGCATTATTTGTTTACATGCCCTGAGTTGTATGTGTGCTGCGCTGTGTTGTGTATACATGTCATTATACACAGTGCAACAGACAAACAGCTCAGTACACCGTCCATACATGTCAGTCAGTGCTTGAGAACTTGTGAATGTGTGAGGGGCAATGTCTCATGAGACTTGTCCTGTACAGGAGAATAAAGTGATTCTAAAAGCCAGTGGTGGCTGGTGGTAATTTCTTTTGGGGGGGGCGGCAAACAGTGCACCCACATACACCCCCCCCTCCCCCGGTTGGGACCAGAGCACTTACCCCATCTATGGCAGGCATCACAGATGGTTTCCCCTTCTCTCCTCTGCGGGCATCACGGGCGGCGGGCATCACAGCATCGGCGTCACTAGGGTTGGTGTCACCCGGTGCATTAAAGCATGGTGTCACCCCACTCCACCAAGTATAGTAGCCCCTAAGTACAGCCCCCCCTATCCGCTAAGTATTGTTTGTATGATAGTATTGTGTTATAGTTCTGCCTATGCAGGTGCATGCCTGGCTATATATTCAGTGATACTTTACAATTTTGGTTATCCCTCTGTATACATCTGTACTATTATTTTACTTTTACTCATAAAGCTATTGGTCGGCTTCTATGGAGTCCCCATAGGGTTTTGTGACCTTCCCTGCTGTCCTCTCGGATCGGGATTGGCAGCTGGTCGGTCGCCACTGGGGGGCCTCCTGGGATGTAGTTCTCTCCCCGGCGCACGTAGGCCCCTCAGCTGGCACACAGCTAGTGGGGCCTTCCTCTCAGCCAATAGAGCACCGTTTGGCAGCTCTTATGCCCTCACATCGGCAGACCAGGCTGAATGTGCGCACGCCGGCGGGGGGGTGACGTCAGGCGGAGCTGCGTAGCCTACGCTTGTTCAGGGCTGGTGGGGGGGACTGGAGTTGCTCCTGGGCGCACTTGGAGGTAATCCGGTCCGTCTTGTGTGATGCTGTTTGCCGGACCTTTTGGGATACTGGCGGAACCGCCCACACCTGCAGGGAGGATCTATTTATACCTCCCAGGCTAGTTCAGCCTTTGTTCCTATACAGGCCACTCACACATACGGATTCTATTGTCCCTCTTGGCAGCCTTTATCTACTATACACAGGTCAGTACTTGAGGGTTACTAGCTCTGCTATGGTGTCCCACATCCCTTTTCTTTCTGAACCTGTTGAACATTATACGCTTATGGTAATTAAGGCCATGTATTCATACTTTTCAGCTATTGGAGGAGTCTTGTGTCCTGGGATGTTTCCCAGCGGCATGCATTTTCGAGCAGACGCTTGGTAACAGACACCCCAATTTCCATACTTTGCTGCCTTTATTTCCATCTCCCCTTCTACCCGAGGGTAAGGAATTTAGACGTAAGATACCATTTACTTATTTGCCTTTACACATGTACTACGCTACGTTACTATGCTCACCCTTTGGATCCTCCCATTGTGCTTTCAGGTGCTTCCCTGTATCCCCTCATTCTTTTCCGGTCCTTGTGGAGATCTACTTTTAGCTGCAATTCGCGGCTTTAATAGTCGACCTATAGCTCATTGAACCATCGATACTCCCCTATCATTCCGGGAGCATTATCAGTAGAATTCTTTCTATGTGGAATGTCTTCCATTTGGGTGAGTCCTTTCACTCATTATATATTTATACTTATTTTTGTTTATTGTTCCAGCTGGCATACACCTGTATACTTATCCAATTTTATTATGACACATGCAGCATTGTATTTTCATATATTTGTACTTCACACTGTTTATTATGCATAATATTTATATGTGTGCATTTTATCTCTTAGAATTGAATTATTTGGCAATACACTCTCCCCTGAAAAAGATATTATACCCTTGTCTTATCGAAACATGTTGGGAATATCGCTGTAAATCACTGGTTGGTCCTCACTTGGGGTGACCGCCAGATGATATCCATGTATTGCTTACATGCAATTATGTGTGATTTTACTATGTTCCAATAAACTCTGTTACTTTTACATACGCCATATACTTCTTTACTGTCTGAGCATCCACCCCAAAAAATCCCCCCTCCTTGGGGCCACTCCTGTTTTGCTATTATTTATTGGGATGTGGTGGTATGTTCAATAGGGACACACCCCAGGGCTTCATTTATTTTGTAAGTATTGACATCCCCCTCTGTCAGTATAGACCCCCCACTTCCTTTGGTACAGACCCCCCTCTCCAGTAAGTATAGACCCCCCTTCACCAAGCATAGTCCCCCCTCAGTACAGACCCCCTTCACTAGGTATAGACCCCCTCCCTCAGTACAGACCCCCCTTCACCAAGTATAGTCCCCCTCAGTGTAGACCACCCTCCACTAAACACAGACCCCCTCCCTCAGTACAGACCCCCTCCACTAAACACAGACCCCCTCCCTCAGTATAGACACCCCCCCCAGTACAGACCCCCGCTTCACTAAACACAGACCCCCCTCCCTCAGTACAGACACCCCCCCTCAGTACAGACACCCCTATAGTACCGACTCCCTCCCCCTCAATGAATGATCAGCCACCCTCCCCCCCCCACCCTTATGCACCTGGGTGGCAGGCAGGGGAGAATTCAGTGTGCAGCAGCCGCCCGGAGAGTTGCTTACTCAGACTGTCACTCTCTGGGGAGCGGGCTTAGGGTGACCGAGGAGTTTCACTCCGGACTAGCGCAGCGCTGCCATCTTGCAGCTGACCCAGAACCCTCGCATAGGCGCTGTTCTAGGGATGGTGTCACCCCTCTGTGGGCTGCACCCCCTTAGTGACACCACTGCATCACGGGCACCCTCCTCCTCGGCAGCCAATCGTGAAATGGGTTTTAGACCGGCTTCCTGATTGGCGGAGAGTACATTCAGTGTAAAAATATTAATTCGCTAATGTCAGACAACTGGGTGGGCTCAGGGCGCAGTGCTTGCGCCCCGAGCCCACCCTATTTTGAAGCCTAATAGCCTCTGGCTCTATTAACGGCTTCAAAAAAACACACACACCTATTGGAATCCATGCATCTGGCCTCCTGCAAGGGGTCGAAGGGTTTTTTCCTTCATGCATTTTATGCAGTTTCCCCTGTATACTTACCTGATTCCGGTCTCAAACCAGCGCTGTGCCTGGAAGAAGCAGCGCTGCTCTCCCCCTCCTTCCTCACAGGACTCAGATGCTGTCAATCACAGTCTGTGAGGAGGGAGCGGAGAGCAGGGCCAAGCACACAGTGCAGAAAAGGATCGAGCCCGCACAGATGCCCCCATAGCAAGCAGCCTTTCTCAACCTTTCCAACACTGAGGAAACCTTGAAATTGTTTGCTGGTCTCCGGGAACCCCTGCTAAAAATAACAAATCTACAACTCATGATACATTAGTGTGATAGTCAATAGGAAGAATGCCCCTTAGACTTGTGGTCATTGGGAAGAATTACCCCCTTACAAATAGATAAAAAAGATCAATGATATAATTGGGAATTTATATGAGAGGTAGAAATTGACCATTGCTCAAGGAACCCCTAGCAACCTCTAGAGGAACCCTAGGGTTCCACGGAACCCTGGTTGAGAAACCCTGTGATAGACCAACACAAAGTGGCTCTGCTCCCTGAGCCCACCCTTATTTGAAGGCATTTAGCACCTCAGGCTCTAATCATGTGCTTAAAAAAGAAAACCCCTTTGGAATCAATGTGTTCGGAGCACTGCATGTAGATTAGGGGTCGGGTGCATGGATTAGGGGGGCAGCGCCCCTTATGGACAGGTCACCACTGGTCATGTGACCAGCCAGAAACCATCTGAAATAAGGTATTTACAGGCAACATTTTATGCAAACATTTACACAGTGTAGGATGGCTTAGCAGAACAGAGGGGCTGACAGTAATCTTTGAATGAAAAATGATGAATGGTTTTCAATTTTTTTTACCAATAAATATCTGAAAAGTGTGGGGTGCATTTGTATTCAGCCCCCCTGAGTCAATACTTTGTAGAACCAGCATTCGCTGCAATTACAGCTGCAAGTCTTTTTAGGGATGTCTCTACCAGGTTTGCACATCTAGAGAGTAAAATTTTTGCCCATTTTTCTCGAGCTCTGTCAAATTGGATGGAGAGCGTCTGTGAACAGCAATTTTCAAGTCTTGTCACAGATTCTCAATTTGTTTTCTTATAAAATTGCCCTGTATTTGGCTCCATCCATCTTCCCATCAAATTTGACAGCTTCCCTGTCCCTGCAGAAAAAAAAGCATCCCCACAATATGATTCTGCCACCACGTTTCACGGTGGGGATGGTGTGTTCGGGGTGATGTGCAGTGTTCACTTTCTGCCACACATAGCATTTTGCTTTTAGGCCAAAAAGTTCAATTTTAGTCTCATCTGACCAGAGCACCTTCTTGCACTTGTTTGTTGTGTCCCCCACATGGCTTCCCACAAACGGCAAACAGGATTTCTTATGGCTTTCTTTCAACAATGGCTTTCTCCTTGCTACTCTTCAATAAAGGTCAGATCTGTGGAGTGCATGACTAATAGTTGTCCTGTGGACAGAATCTACCATCTGTGCTGTGGATCTCTGCAGCTCCTCCAGAGTTACCATGGGCCTCTTGGCTGCAGATCTGTTCAGATATTTTTTATTTTTTTTAAATTTTGAAAACCATTTATCATTTTCCTTCCACTTCACAAATATGTGCCAATTTGTGTTGGTCTATCACATAAAATCCCAATAAAATACATTTAAGTTTTTGGTTGTAACATGAGGAACATTTCAAGGGGTGTGAATACCTTTTCAAGGCACTGTAAGTATGATATGTTTTGTTATTTAACAAAAAAAATCTAACATTTACAATCACTTTAAGGGTTCTGTGTAGGGAAGATGAGCACATGAACACATGCATAAGCTGAAGGCTAATAGACTGGAGGTAATTTAAGGCATTACAATTAAATTTAAAGTAAACTTTTACCAGTATTATGCCTTATATTTAAATATGCTACAGTTTTAACTGCTTGGCAACCCGCCACAGTACATATACCGCGACGGGTCGGCTCCTACAGGCTCAGCGATGTATCCATATGTTGCTGCCTGCTTCTGGGTATTCGGACGAGCGGGCACGCTCCCGCCTGCCTACCCCCCTATGATTTGACACAGCGGGAGTTTGCCAGCAGATCCCGGCCAGTGATTCATGGTGAGAACCTGCTGATTGGCTGTGTCAAATCACAGCCCAGAGCCCTGTGTTGACAACAAACATAGGGCTCTGTACAGAGGGAACGATCCCTTGGTTTCTATTCTATCAGCGTGTTGCCATCATTTTTCGTAGGCCCTTAGTGAAAGGCAATGTGTAAATGTACATGACAACACACGATGTAAACACACAAAGTGTGAAGGGGCCCTTGACCTTTAAACATTTGGGGAAAGTTGTAAATAACATATACTGTGAAAAAAACTGAGAATTTGGCCATATTAACCAATGATTATTTGTTTAAAGTGTATGTTACCCATAATCGATTTTCACCATGTATGGTACTATGGCTCACTGTATACAGTTTAAAGAAATATTTTTTTGTAGGTCTGTTGCAAAGTTTCTTACCTGGAGATCCTGTCAGTAACAGCCCTTGTGTTGCTTGCTGACAGCAATAAGCCATTGCCTGGCAATTAGTAACAGCGTTGTCAGTCTGCCTTCTGCGCTCCTTCAGTTCACTGTTGGGCTACTATCTGGTCTGTCAGATAGGCAGCCCAGTGGCCAAATTTAGTGCCATTCTTTTTTGTAGCGCTGTGCTAAAAATGACATAAAATAGAACAATCTGTATTTAATTTGCAAATAAATGTCTTATTCCAGCTGTGGTTTTACATATTTGTGAATGGCATTAGCAGCATTTGGGTATATAGTAATCCTCCTGTCACACAGAATCCAAATATTCAAATGTATGGTGAAGTAATGTGATCACGGGTATTCCGGTATCACAGTAGTGACATTTTACAATAAATAATATTTCCCAGTCAGCACTGACTCATGATTTTGGAGAACATTGTGCCACCATTTCCATTCACTCTGTCATACTGTGGAGTTATTACTTTACCACCACATCTCAAACAGGAACTCAAGTCTCTGTGCAAATGAGTAACTACTCCATTCAAATGAAATTATGTTTAAAGTGACTTTCAGAAGAAAAAAAATTACATAAGCACTAATCTTTAGGCTTCATGTACTCTAGCCTACACTGGCAGCTCCTAAACTTAAGTTTAAGAGCTTTCAGTGTTTTTTTGCCAAAGCTCCTAAACTCAGCTCCATAAAAGTCTATTTTTCTAATGTCACACAACTGGGTGGGCTCAGGGTGCAGTGCTCTGCACCCCGAGCCCACCCTTTTTTTAAACCAATTAGAATCTCAGGCTCTAATCACGTGCTTCAGAAAATAAAAAAAAAACATTGAAATCCATGCATCCATGGATTAGGGGGTGGCACCCCTAATGGAGCGGCCGCCACTGCTTGAAATATTTAGCACAAATGCTTACACAAGCGCACACACACACACATGGATTGTTTAGCCTGTTTTAATGCTTTTTCTTAGAGGTGGATTGTTTAGTATATATTTTTAAATGGTTTATGGCTGTGGTTGTCATGAGCAAAAATCTGCACGCAATCTTTTATTTTAAAGGTTTTTTTTTTTAGAAACACTTTTTACCTGCGGGTGCATTCTTTCTGTCTATGTAGACTAGATTAATGAGATAGTCTTGACAGGTCTACTTTAAAGTCTATCTCAGGGCAAAACAGAAGCTCCTCTCGCCCCTTCCTCCTACACTGTTCACACCATTTTTGCAGCTTAAATGAACACTATGCTTAGCAGCTCTTTTTTCTGCTGAACTGGCCAAGATTCGAACCATTAGTTGGCTGGCTGAATGTAACAAATTGACAGATCAATCAACTTAGGTACAACCAGCCTACCGGATTCGCTTGCGATTATCGATAATCACCATCTTCTCCTGGCAGGGACGGCTTCTCCTGCCCCCCTCCGACAGAAGACAATTGCTCGGCAGTAGGGAATCCACTGGCAACAATGTCTGTTTTGATGGGGGAATCCTGCAAATTTCTTTCCCGCAACCCGTGGTTCCAGGAAAGAAATTTCCACCGTTCATTGCCTGCCTTACTTAAAGAGGAAGTAAACCCTGATGGGGTTTACTTCCTCTACATTCCCTGTAAGCATCGCATAGTAGCCCATTATGTGCCACTTACCTGCAAACGAAGCCTGCGACGTCCATCACTGTCCCCTGTGCTGGCGGCGTCCATCTTCAGCCCCTCTTCCTTCCGGGGCCACAGCTCCTGCTCTTTGACTGGCCGGAGTCGCGTGACGTCACTCCCGTGTATGCGCACGGTAGCCGCCAGTCACGGCACGATCACAGTGAAGAAATGGCACGGAGGTTGTTTCTTCACTGCACGTGACGAAATGATGTCGGCACATTTACTACCCTGCATATCTCCTGAACCGTACAGGTTTGGGAGATATGCAGGGCACCTACAGGTAAGCCTTATCATAGGCTTACCTGTAGGTAAAAGTGGTTGTCACGAGTTGACAACCACTTTAAAGTCCATGTCTCATCTGACACAACTGGTGATCTAGCTTTGCAGTCTGTGTCCTCGTTATGCTAAGAGTACGGTTTTAATGGAATTTCCAGGGTGTACTGACATTCTTTAATTTACAGAGGATTCTACAAGTAATTCTAAATTCTGAAAATAATGTGCAGGTCTTTAATGGGGCTGCCCCTGAGGTCCCCTGCATCTAGCAAATTGTCTTCCATTGTACTGTACTATACTTGGTCATTGTCTGAATGGACACCGGGAGCTGTGACTCTGCTCAGATGCCCCCATAGCAAGATGCTTGCTGTGGGGACACTCATCAAGAGGGAGGGGCCATGAGCACAGAAGAGGGACCCAAGAAGAGGAGGATCTGGGCTGCTCTGTGCAAATCCACTGTAACAGAGCAGGTAAGTTAAACATGTTTGTTATTTTTATAGGAAAAAAAAACAAGACTTTACAATCACTTTAACAACAGGTGCGCTAAATGGGAAGGACCTCCAAAACAGGAATGATTTTAAAGGTGGAGGCCACTGACATTTTTTTTTCCCTACTCATCTTTTATGACTGTTTTTTTCATTAGTTTTGCATTTAGCTAGTGTCAGTGTTACTACTGGTAGCATGAGGTGATACCTGGACCCTATAGAGGTTGAACAGGCAGTCCAACTCCTCCAGGATGGTACATCAATATGTGCCATTACCAGAAGGTTTGCTGGGTCTTCCAGCACAATCTCAAGAGCATGGGGGAGATTCCAGGAGACAGGCAGTTACTCTAGTAGAGCTGGACAGGGCTGTAGAAGGTTCTTAACTCATCAGCAGGACCGGTATCTGCTCCTTTGTGCAAGGAGGAACAGAATGAGCACTGCCAGCGCCCTTCATAATGACCTCCAGCAGGCCACTGGCGTGAATGTATCTGACCAAACAATCAGAAACAGACTTCATGTGGGTGGCCTGAGGACCTGACATTCTCTAGTGGGCCCTGTGCTCACTGCCTGGCACTGTGGAGCTCGATTGACATTTGCCATTGAACACCAGAATTGGCAGGTCCACCACTGGCACCCTTTGCTTTTGCAGATGAGAGCAGGTTCACCCTGAGCACATGTGACAGACGTGAAAGGGTCTGGAGAAGCTGTGGAGAATGTTATGCTGCCTGTAACATCATTCAACATGACCAGTTTGGTGGTGGGTCAGTGATGGTCTGGGGAGGCATATCCATGGAGGGATGCACAGACCTCTACAGGCTAGACAATGGCACCCTGACTGCCATTAGGTATCAGGATAAAATCCTTGGACCCATTGTCAGACCCTACGCTGGTGCAGTAGGTCCTTCTGGGTGCACCAGCACAGACAATGTCCGGCCTCATGTGGCGAGAGTATACAACCATTTTCTGGAGGATGAAGGAATTGATACCACGGAATGGCCCCTACGCTTGCCTGACCTAAATCCAATAGAATACTTCTGGAACATTATGTGTCAGTCTATCCGATGACGCCAGGTTGCACCTCAGTCTGTTCAGGAGCTCAGTGATGCCCTGGTCCAGATTTGGGAGAAAATACCCCAGAACACCATCCGTCGTCTCATTAGGAGCATGCTCCGATGTTATTAGGCATGCATACAAGCACGTGGTGGTCATACAAACATTTCGAGTTGCTGCAATGAAATTTCAGTAAAATGGACTAGCCTGCTGCATCATTTTTTCACTTAGATTTTTGAGGTGTCTTTGAATTCAGCCCTCTGTAGGTTGATAATTTTCATTTCCATCAAGCAATGTGGCATCCTTTCATTCTTAACACATTACCCAGTCCATATCAGTATAGATATCCAGAATGATATTTTTCCCCATTGAGATCTGATGTGTTTTCTAAGCGTTCCTTAAATTTTTCTGAGCAGTGTATTTATACAGTTGTGCTCATAAGTTTGCATACCCTGGCAGAATTTAATGATTTCTTGGCCATTTTTCAGAGAATATGAATGATTTTTTTTTTTTATGTATAACATCCACATATTTATTCATTGTTAAAATTTCCCTCCTCCCCCATGCCTAGGACTTCCATCCCCCTATCTCCGATAGCTTATATTTCAACATAATTCATAACCTATTTATTTGTTTTTTTAAAGTCTGTCCATTTTCCCCATATTCCTGGTGGTTTTTCTGCATACGGTTCCTCTCTGCTACTCAAACACTCCATTTAGCATATGTTCTCCACTCTTTCGAACTATTCCCTTTATAGTGGGACTATTTGGCTCTAACCATTTTTTTTGGTATAGTCCCTTTTGTAGCGTTCAAAAAAGATGGTACCAATGTTGCATAGTTTCTCCAGCAGGTTTAACTCGTTACCAGCTCTTATAGGTTGCGGTAGCTTTGACACTAGGTGTTTTTAGCTGTGAATACCTCCATTCGTTCAACTTTATAATATCCTTTTTGTGTTTCAATTCCTGAAATGAGCAAAGTTTCCCTCCCTTTATAATATCCTTTAACTGTGTTTCACCCAATTTCCAAACTGTGATCTATCCCCTGGTATAAAAAGTTTTGTGCCTGATAGTGAGATTAAAGGTGAGTTGTATTCTAATTTTGCCTGTCGGTATATCCTATCCCAAATCTGAAACACGTTTTTTGTTATTTCAGGAAGTTTTGGATTCAACACCCTATCTTTATGTCAAACCCAAATGTTTTCTTTTTAAACGTGAATTATTCAGTGTATTTTCCACCTCCACCCAAATTTTATCATTTTTTATCCTACTCCACTCCACCATTTGTGATAGTACCACTGCCTCTTAATATCTTTTAATGTCTGGTGCTGCTAACCCCCCCATGAATTTTATCCTTACTCAAAAGCTTATACTGTATTCCTGGTTTTTTATTCTGCCATATACATTTTGATATCATTCCTTGTAAAGTTTATCTGGGGGAGTGTTACATTTTCCAACATTTGGAATTTATATAACATTTTTGGGAGTAATATCATCTTTATAGAGTTTATTCTACCCAACCATGTAAGTGATCTCCTGGTGATTCTTTTAATTTCTGTTTTGACCTTGTTTATTAAATGGATGTAATTTGCTTTATATAGCTTCTCAAGCTTTGGGGTTATTTTTATCCCCAAATAGTTTATTTCTGTTTTTTTCCAACTAAAGTGAAATTCTCCCGTTAGAACCTGTACTTCCTTCTTATCTGTGTTTACATTTAATATTTTTGATTTTGTCTTGTTTATTTTAAAATTGGATAATTCCCTGTACTTTTTTAATTCTTTTACCAGATTTGATCCTGGGGCTCGTTTTTCTGTATGCTCGCCTGTACTGATTCCAGCGACAGGACAAACAAAAGGGGGGAAAGCGGGCACCCCTGTATTGTACCATTCAACATTTCAAAGGGCAAAGAAAGGCTTCCGTTAATTTTCACTCTTGCCATGGGGTGGTTATATAGTCTTTTCATTCTATTGATCACCTTAGGGCCCATTCCTATGCATTTCAGATTTTTAAACATAAATCCCCAACCCATCCTGTCAAACGCTTTCTCTGCGTTTATAGACAGGAGTAGTGCGGGTTTTTTATCTTTCCTGAGGCTATGCAATATGTTGTGTTCTTAAAGCGTTATCTTTGCCCTCCCTGCTAGGAATAAATTCCTTCTGATCTGCGTGGACCCATTCCAGCATAAATTATTTTATTCTGTTCGCTAGGACCTGTGCGTACAATTTTGTGTCCGTGTTCAGAAGTGCTATAGGCCTATAGCTGAGCAGAGTGTTCCGTCTTTCCCCTGCTAATGCCTTGTACACACGTTCAGATTATCGCATGACTAATTGTTCGCTTTTAGTTGTATAATACATAAATCAAATGCAACATTAGTTAAAGCACTGTACTAAAAGTAAGATTTTTTTCGTACGATTCTAAAAAAACTTCCTGTTTGCGTAATTGCGTATCTGAAATGATCCTGTTTGCGTAGCTACGTTCATGATCATGATCATGCGTAGCGTTTGTCTGTCGATTTTTATCGGAAGCATACTGTACTGATTATACGATTGTCGTGTGATAGGCTATCATACGAGGAAAGTTTTCATGTTTGTCCCTTTGAATATTGTTGGATGGACTGTCGTGACGAAAGCTCTGTACTAACGATCAGACTATCGTTGGACTGTTCCGAAAGCGATTTTTATCATCCGATAATCTGAACGTGTGTACGAGGCATTAGGGATCAGGGTAATATGAGCTAGTAGCGACTCCTCTCTCATATTTTCCTCATCGCCTAATCTATGCAAGTTTTTGCACAGTTTTGGTACTAATTGTTCTTTAAAATTTCTAAAATACCCTACCGTAAAACCGTCAGGTCCTGGGCTTTTACCTACTGGTGTACATTTTAGTGCAAGGTTGATCTCTGGCGTTATAGGCATCTCTAGTTGTTGTAATCTTTCCATAGGTATTTTAGGAAGGTTTGCCTCTTCTATGTATTCTTGTATTTTCCCTATCCTATTTGTTATGCTTCTTGTGTTCCTTTTTTTCATATTGAGTGTAGTGCACTATAGTAATTTTGGAATGCCCTAGCTATTTCTGTGGTTGAGTTTATTATTTCCCCCCTCTCATTTTTGACCTTCCCTATAAAAATGTTTTATTTTTTAGGAGTCTTGCCAAATACTTCCCAGGCTTTTTCCCCCATTTGTATCTATCTACTGCAGCTTTGTTAAAAACCCGACTTTCTTGTTCCGCTAATTCTTTTAACTCTTCTCTTTTTTGTATTAATGTCTGTTGCGCCCCTATACTCATATTCTTTTTGTGTAGTTGCTCCAAGTGATAGATTTCAGATATTAATTCATTGATGTTATTTTCCCTTTCTCTTTTTTTCCTTGCCTCAATAGATATTAATATGTCTCTTATATAGATTTTATGTGCCTCCCATATCAAAGAGTTGGGGATCTCTGGGGTTTTGTTTACCTGAAAATATTGAACTATCTCTTCTCTTAATTTCTCTTCGACCATTTTGTCCTGCAATAGTTCTTCATTTAGTCTCCAGTTGCTTATTGTAATCTGGTTACCGCCTATTTTAAGTTTTATCATTACAGGGGCATGATCCGATAATGTCTGTATAATGTCTGGAGCATTCTATGCTCCACCATGATATAATCCAGTCTTGAGTATGTCCCGTGCACTGGGGAGTAGAAGGTATAATCTTTTGTTTCTGGGTATTGAACCCTCCCAGAGAATATGAATGATAACACGAAACCTTTTCTTTCACTCATGGTTAGTGTTTGGCTGAAGCCATTTTCAATCAACTGTGTTTAAATCATAATGACAACAGAAACTACCCAAATGACCCTGATCAAAAGTTTACATACCCCAGTTCTTAATACCGTGTATTGCCCCCTTTTAACATCAATGACAGCTTGAAGTCTTTTGTGGTATTTTTGGATGAGGCTCTTTATCTTCTCATATGGTAGAGCTGCCATTCCTCTTGGCAAAAAGCCTCCAGTTCCTGGAAATTCTTGGGCTGTCTTGCATGAACTGCACGTTTGAGATCTCCCCAGAGTGGCGCAATGATATTGAGGTCAGGAGACTGAGATGGTCACTCCAGAACCTTCACTTTATTCTGCTGTAGCCAATGACAGGTCGACTTGGCCTTGTGTTTTGGATCATTGTCATGTTGGAATGTCCAAGTATGTCCCATTCCTGGCTGATGAATGCAAACGTTCCTCCAGTATTTTTTAATAACATACTACATTCATGGGGAAGCATGGCCTGAAGCTGCATGGAGTAGGACACAGAACACCAGAGCTCCGTTGAAATTCTGTTAACCCGTCTATCCTGTACCTCATCCTGTGGTCCTACCTGCTCCAAATACCTCAAAAGGTACACCAGCAATTGGAGACATGTCCCCACCTCGAGGGCGAAGCGGGGCTATTGCCAGACTGGACAAATACCGACTTGAAGACAAGGACAGACATGGGGAAGATGGTGACGCTTCTTCCGGTGCTGAAGTCTCAGCCTTGGAAGCCAGGATCCTTGAGGCAATTTCTACCTGCCAAACCACACTGACTACACAGATTGAGGAGGTCAAGACTGATATCTCACTCATTAGGCCAGGACATCCACAAGCTTCATGACCATGTATTGGAGACGGAACGCAGGATAAGCCAGGCAGAGGACGACATACACCCGTTACAGGTTTCTTCCGAACGGGCTTCCCGGCACATCAATCAGTTACAGCAAAAAGCAGGACGAACTCGAAAACCGCCTACATCGCAACAACCTGCACTTTGTCAGCCTTCCGGTGGGGGGCAGAGGGAGCCAACTTCCTACCTTCTTGGAAAACCTCCTTGGGGAGGCCTTCTCTCAATCCTTTGTAGTGGAGAGAGCGCACCGCATGCCAGCCAAACCACCGCCCTTGGAGTGCCAGCTCGGGTCTTCATTGCCAAGTTCCTAAACTACCGGGACCGGAATGTCATCCTCCGATTGTCCCGAGAGAAAGTCAACATCGCCTACGGCAATATCCAAATTATGGCATTCCCGGATTTCTCAGCGGAGGTAGAGCGGCAACGTGGCCAATTTGTGGAAGTAAAGAAACTCTTCCGGAGCAAGCAGCTAAAATACGCCATGTTATACCCAGCACGGCTCTGTGTTGCTGGAGAAGACCGCGCTCACTTTTTTTGAAGACCCGGAAACAGCTATGGAGTGGATTAATCACTTGGACTTGCTTAAGTCGGGAGTTTTGACTGTAATCGTGGCTTCAAACGCCCCTGCCTGGATCAGGAAATGTACCTGTATTCCCTCCCCACTGTCCCCTGGCTAGACTGTGGGTTACTGACATTGACCACATGCCTCCCCAACCCCATCTTGTTGGACACTCTTCAGGCTAACATTGCCTTGGGCCTGGGATCTATAGCCCATATAACATTCACCCCGGGCAATTGGGACATGCCTCACTGTTAACTTCATGACCACCGTGTATACTATAGGCACACAACCCTGAGTTATAATTCTAGGAGCCGACCGTGTTCTTTCACTGTAGCCAGCCAGCTGTTGCGGTGGATCTGTGTCTACAGACCCTAATGCTCTTTAGGGTAACTGTTTTTTCATCCCCCAAGTTCTTGGACACCCTAGTGGGTCCATTCATGAGGCTTGAAACCCCAGCTACCATCCTACTAGGAATGAGAACCGTTGTTCTATGATCTGGCACTGGAGACTGTTTGCAATATAAGCTCCCTTCGGCACGTTTCCCATTTGGGACCCACTGTTTTGTGTTCTTTTAATTTTTTTATCTTTTTTGGGGTAATGGAAGCTCGCATAAGTTGGGATATGTGTAGAGCCGGATGGGGGGGGAGTGGTTATCCCTACTAATTACCTTTTCACCAGAACAGACTTTTGAATATATGAAGCAAGTGTACTTATGTAATATTATATGTTTAATGTCATTGATGTATGAGCCTAAGATGAATGCTAACTGTATGGCTAATGTGTTTCATTGTATGGGTCCCTCTGGGGGTTAGTTTTCCACTATATCCTGGGTTTTATTCCTGTATCCTTATTATGGCATCACTTAAAATCTTAACCTGGAATGTTTGAGGCCTGTGGGACAAACTGAAATGTACAGCAAATTCTCATTTTAAAATCCCAACGGGCGGATATGGCTGTCTTAGTGGAAACTCATTTAACAGGATCCATGCGGTTTGCTCTTAAAAGGCCTTGGGTGGGATGAGCATTCCATTCCACTCACACTGCTTATTCCAGGGGCGTATCAATTCTCATCGCCAAACCTGTCCATTTTACAGTAAGTGTGGTGGAGACTGACCCACAGGGGCACTATGTCTTTCTGTTGGCATCCATATCGGGTAACCCTCTATTGATTTTAGCATGCTACATTCTGCCACCATTTAACACCACTGTACTACAAGCAGGGTTCTCCTTCATGGCTAAACACCCTCATGCGCAAACCATTTGGTCAGGTGATTTCAATACGGTTGCCAACCCCCGCCTAGACAAACAGGGAAGTGACTCACATGCATGCTTAGATGACAGGGAGACTAGGTTCCATAGGCATGCACACAGGGTGTGCCAGGTGTGCCTGGGCACACCCTAATCACCCTGTGCAGAGCAGGTTCCCCCTGCTGTTTGGCTGCAGATAAAGGGACTGGGGAATCTCTGTCCTCCAAAAGTGAGACATCAGGGGTCTGTTTAGACACCTGATATTACACCAAAGCCCCCAATGGGGCTCCTAAAAAAATTGTAAAAAAAAAAATACAATTAATTAAAAAAGTAATCATAAGAAAATCGTAAAAATGCTGACACCAATCTCTGCCCTGCTGACATCGTCCACTGCTCTACCGACACTGTCCATTGCACTACTGCCCTATGTATACATATATACACACACACATGCATGTGTGTTTGAGCTTTGGGGTGCACACTCTAATGCAATAGGCTGCGCACACCTATGCTAGGTTCCGTCGCCTATTAGAGGAAATGTCACTGTGCAATACCTGGCGCCACCTACACCCAACCCGCAGAGTGTACTCATGTTTCTCAGCTTCTCACCATTCAATGTCCAGGATTGATTTCATACTCATCTCTCAAACTCTTCTTCCTAGACTGGAAACTGCTAACTTTGGTTCTAGGGTACTGTTTGACCACTCTCCATATTGGGTCGCCCTCACCCCATTCACTAAAGCCCCCTTAATGAATTGGAAATTAAATCCTTTTTGGATTACCATCCTTCCCGAGTTAGACAACCTGGCATTAGAATGGAAATGCTTTTTTGAAACCAATGCTTCATCTGCATCTATGATAATAGTATTGGAGACATTTAAGAAACATGTCCACCTACTATTGACGGAACATATTTCTAAATTTAAGAGGTCGTCCAGTGCAATGCATGTGCAGGCGCTTGAGCAATTAACCTCTCTGAAAATCCAGTATGCTGCCTTCCCTACATTGTAACTGTTGGCTAACTTGCGACTTCAAATGAGACTGCTAGATCAGCTGTCCCATGAGAAGGCCAAACGTAAAATATTTTTCACTAAACAGAAAGTCTTTGAGCATGGTGAATGCCCAGGTAGACTGCTAGCATATTTGGCCCATCTAAATGAGCGACCACCGGTGGTCATAACACTTAGCGAGCCCACGGGCGACCTAGTTACAAACCCAGAGAGGATCTCCGACATATTTGTAGAATTCTTCTCTCAGGCATATACCTCTAAGGCCACCTTCCCTCCCCAGGAATTAAGTGACCTCTTAGATGGCCTTACCTTCCCTAAGTTAACTAAGTTGAAAATAGTCAAAATACTAGAAGCCCCTATCTCAGCTGATGATATTCAGCTGGCAATAGCTAGCTTTGCTAGGGCCAAGGCACCAGGTTCTAATGGGTTGCCCATCGAGTTTTATGCACAGTTTGCTGAGGAACTGATACCTAGACTTCTGAATTTGTACCATACTATCTTTGAAGATGGCATATTACCTGACACTATGCGAGAGGCCATTATATTCCCAATTCCCAAGCCAGGAAAGGATCCACTTCAGCCTGAGTCCTATAGACCTATTTCTTTACGGCAGACAGACGTTAAAATATTAGCTAAAATCTTAGCCCTTTGCCTAAATAAAGTTGTATTATCCCTTGTGCACCCAGACCAAACGGGCTTTATGCCAGCTAAGAACAGTACCTTTAATACCAGGCATATATAAATATCCAGGCCACACATGATAAAGTTGGAACCAGGGTAATCGTCACTCTAGACGCAGCCAAAGCATTCGATTCAGTTGAATGGCAATATCTATAGCAATGCTTACTCTGGCTTTGGTCCCAATTTTATCAAATGGCTCACGATTCTATACAACAAACCTCGGGCTAAGGTTGTGGCCAATGACTGGGCCTTGGCCAGCTTCCCCCTTTCCAGGGGGACAAGGCAGGGTTGCCCCATCTTGTCTCTCTTGTACGCCCTTGCCATCGAGCCCCTGGCTATTGCAATCAGGGAGCACCCAAATATTCATGGCCTTCAGTCTGGTTCCTTGACTGAGAAATTAGGTTTATATGCAGACAATATGATCCTATATCTCTCTGATTTGGTCTCCTCGCTAAGCACGGCTCTAACTGTTATAGAACAATTTGGTAAATCTTCGGGCCTCAAAATTAAGTGGGACAAATCCCAGATCCTGCCACTCGATACGTTCCCCCCCATCCGCAGAACAAGCCCTACTACCGCTAGTCAGAGTAAGCTCATTCAAACATCTAAGAGTGCAGGTCACAAGGACCCTTTCAGACTATATTTCTTTAAATGTCGAAACCTTAATCTCTTTGCTCAAGGCTAAGATCCAGATGTGGACGAGGCTCCCCTTAGGAGTCATGTGGAGGATAGGCCTCATTAAAATGGTCCTACTTCCCAAAATACTGTATATCCTGTGGCACTCACTGGTGTATATCCCTCTAAGATATTTCAAGATATTTGTGACAATATTGCTCTTGTTTATCTGCGGTTCCAACAGACGCAAACTCTCATGGAAAACCCTCACTTCCCCAATATCTCTGCGGGGGCTGGCGGACCCGGACCTTGGTTTATATAACCTGGCTGCTCAATTTACTCATTTCTTTTACATACGCAAACATGACCAACACAGATATCTTTCACTTATCTGTTGGTCTGCTCTGGGTCAATTCCCCCACCCATTCTGTGACCTCCTGAGAGGCCTGGGCGGCTCTTCAGCTACCCCGGCTGGCTTGGGACTTCTATTCCAGCACAAGCGGGTCTGGGACTTGGCTTTGGCTAAGTTGAAAGAATTTGGGATCCACAATAATACCCCAAACTTACACAAATTGCTTCAGATCCCCGATCCGAGCATTTGGATCTTGAGGGGAATCTATCTGCTTGTGCATGTGATGCACCAGGGTAACCTCAAAACCTTTGATCAACTAAAATCTGAATTCACGTACAGTCCTGTTTCAAGCAATGGTGCAAAAACAGCGTGTAAGAAAACTGTGTGCTAAAAATGATGAAATTGTCCACAAAGGAGTTATCAAAAGATCCACGGCAGTTAAACCATATTCCAGTTAATTGAATGATGATGTCATGCGAAGTATACAATCCGCAGCGGGCCAGCAATACAGATAAGTAGATAACAGACTCCAAATCTTTCAGAGTGGAGGCTTACCAGAAAGGTGAAGAAAAAACGCCTTTGGAAATATGCTCGTGAAGCCTCTAGGATGTCCGGACTATCAGTCGCGTCACACTTTCCTCTGATGTTCCCTTCGCGTCACACACTCCAACTGAGGGGGGGTAAATCTCCACACAAAGAGGGCAATCCGGCACGCTCTGGGTCTAAACTCTTAATCCAACCGTCCTGGGGATCTTAAAGGGGTCCTTGTAGCGGCGTCGCCACAGAAGAAGGGGGTAGTTCACTCGATCATCCAATCATATTGAAAAAGATAAAGAGCAAGGCGCTCGCCATGGTGTAAAAACCTCTTGATGAGGAGGGAATTTATTTTTGAAGTAAACACAAAGTAACTTTCCAAAATATTAATACAAGCTTGTATCGAATAAAGATAAAAGATAAAATATTTGCGGCAATCAGTGGGTCAGAAGCTCCCGACGCGTTTCGTGTTAGTACACGTCGTCTGGGGGGCTTCTGACCTCCACGAAGAGCCGCATATAAATACAGAACTGGATTTAACAATGGGTGACGCACTTCCGGTTCACCCGGGTCGGCGTGCGTTCCATTGAGTATACTTCCGGTACACGGAAAGATTTCCGGTTCCGGGGTAGGTTAGGTGGAAAATTCATTGAAGTTAAATTATATTTAAAAGGTAGAATGGCAAAAGAACAGAGGTCCTGAGTAAAAAACATTGGGAAATCCATACCGACATACAATAATGGTTTAGAGATCAGGGAAGAGGCACTGTCACCCACAGGTGACCCCGGAAGTGCATCCAAAGTCCCATGTCGGATACTAAATAATAAAATCAATAAACACAATAAACAAACGATCCTTGGGACATAAGAACAGAACCACAAATACTCATATATGTAAGTTAGTTCAAGAGATTATACAGACACAGATTTCAGCAGTAATTAACTGATGGCGGTACATCACTTCCGGGTCAGAATAGCCTCTAGGAAGTGAAGTCCGTCTTGAATAATGGGTGTACTCTCAATATGAGTGTCACAGACATATAGCAATAGGAAATCTGTAAATATTTAAGATAGTACAATGGAAGGTACTGAAGTATATTAGTCATCTCTTTAGAGATACGATCGCGTCACCTCCGGGGGTGGGGGTAGACAGGAAGTGGCGCCGGAAGCCTGCACCTCCTTTGCGTACACTAGTGTGCTAGGCTTCCTGTTGGTAACTCGTCATATGTTCAAACAAGATATATGGGATGGGCAATCCGAAGAGTTTGAAAAAGAAAGTGCCTGATTGTATAAACTTTTTGTTCTATTTATCCGTCTTAGTATATCGCATGTGCGATATTATGTCAGAGTTCATACAATCAGGCACTTTGTTTTTCAAACTCTTCGGATTGCCCATCCCATATATCTTGTTTGAACATATGACGAGTTACCAACAGGAAGCCTAGCACACTAGTGTACGCAAAGGAGGTGCAGGCTTCCGGCGCCACTTCCTGTCTACCCCCACCCCCGGAGGTGACGCGATCGTATCTCTAAAGAGATGACTAATATACTTCAGTACCTTCCATTGTACTATCTTAAATATTTACAGATTTCCTATTGCTATATGTCCGTGACACTCATATTGAGAGTACACCCATTATTCAAGACGGACTTCACTTCCTAGAGGCTATTCTGACCCGGAAGTGATGTACCGCCATCAGTTAATTACTGCTGAAATCTGTGTCTGTATAATCTCTTGAACTAACTTACATATATGAGTATTTGTGGTTCTGTTCTTATGTCCCAAGGATCGTTTGTTTATTGTGTTTATTGATTTTATTATTTAGTATCCGACATGGGACTTTGGATGCACTTCCGGGTCACCTGTGGGTGACAGTGCCTCTTCCCTGATCTCTAAACCATTATTGTATGTCGGTATGGATTTCCCAATGTTTTTTACTCAGGACCTCTGTTCTTTTGCCATTCTACCTTTTAAATATAATTTAACTTCAATGAATTTTCCACCTAACCTACCCCGGAACCGGAAATCTTTCCGTGTACCGGAAGTATACTCAATGGAACGCACGCCGACCCGGGTGAACCGGAAGTGCGTCACTCATTGTTAAATCCAGTTCTGTATTTATATGCGGCTCTTCGTGGAGGTCAGAAGCCCCCCAGACGACGTGTACTAACACGAAACGCGTAAAAAAAAAAAGGGAGCTTCTGACCCACTGATTGCCGCAAACATTTTATCTTTTATCTTTTATTCGATACAAGCTTGTATTAATATTTTGGAAAGTTACTTTGTGTTTACATCAAAAATAAATTCCCTCCTCATCAAGAGGTTTTTACACCATGGCGAGCGCCTTGCTCTTTATCTTTTTCAATATGATTGGATGATCGAGTGAACTACCCCCTTCTTCTGTGGCGACGCCGCTACAAGGACCCCTTTAAGATCCCCAGGACGGTTGGATTAAGAGTTTAGACCCAGAGCGTGCCGGATTGCCCTCTTTGTGTGGAGATTTACCCCCCCTCAGTTGGAGTGTGTGACGCGAAGGGAACATCAGAGGAAAGTGTGACGCGACTGATAGTCCGGACTTTGCGGAAACCTTTATACGAGCACTTCGGAGATCCTACAGGCCTGATAGTCAGCGCAGTGTGAAAGGAGACTACAAGGGAAGCGCAGTGTGTGAGGTTGACTCCCCCCCATTTAGAGGTGTGTTTCTCCCGTTAGGCCGTGCGAGACCCAGATTTGAGAATTAGGTTGGCAGGACCCCTAGAATTTCCCCAGGAACATCGCCGCAGCGGTGTCTTCTTCCCCCATCAAGTGAGCTAGTAGGTTAGTATAACTTTTTCTATTTCTCGTTCCGCGAGCGGTACCACATTTTTGGAGAACTACTCCTCCCTTAAATAAAAACTTCATTTGTGTTTCATTGAAAGGTTTTATAATTA
>BLSH010130338.1:267451-282206 GCA_018402905.1 Glandirana rugosa | reverse complement strand
TCATCTATTGTTTGAGGTTTGGAAAGTCTCACCTCCGAATGGTCTTTCCACTTCTTTTTTTCACGAGCATATTTCCAAAGGCGTTTTTTCTTCACCTTTCTGGTAAGCCTCCACTCTGAAAGGTTTGGAGTTTGTTATCTACTTATCTGTATTGCTGGCCCGCTGCGGATTGTATACTTCGCATGACATCATCATTCAATTAACTGAAATATGGTTTAACTGCCGTGGATCTTTTGATAACTCCTTTGTGGACAATTTCATCATTTTTAGCACACAGTTTTCTTACACGCTGTTTTTGCACCATTGCTTGAAACAGGACTGTATATGGACTAACAATCATAGTGGTTTACACTGAGTCTACATGTATACATTTATAATTATAATTTTATATGTATGACCTGTACATAAGACACTGGTCCATTTATTCCTTTTTGCACACAGGGCTTTTTAGCCGTGTTGAATAGCACTTTGTTTGACACACTTGCACTTTATTTCTATGAGTAATATTCACCAAAATTATGGTTTAGCACCACTCACTTATAAACACATTACTATACGGTTATTTTGGTCGTTTCAAGTGGCAGCTCGCCGCAACATTAACATTTAATAATTCTTCCTAGCGCGGTAACCTTCCCCCTTCCAAATAAAATCTGAATTCAACCTCCCCAATCATATGTATTTTAAATATATTCAACTACGCCATGCTCTGTGAGCACAATTCCGTGGCTCATACCCAGAACTGTCAACGTTATATTTCTTAATGGTCATATGTGGTCAGGAGCACTGTAAGCTGATACCTACTCTGTATGAGATGTTACAAAAACCTGACGCCACTGTGTCCGCATATGCACTCAAACATAAATGGGAATCAGATGTGGGTGAAATGGAGGATGAGGAATGGGGTGAAATCTTAGAGGTCAGTAAACAGGTATCACCTAAATTATCAGACCGATTAATTCAGATATTTATCCTACACAGGTCTTATCTTACCCCTGTATGCCTAGCCAAATTTGACTCCATTAGAAGCCCTATGTGTCCAAAGTGTTTAACCTCTACTGGCACTTTTGCACATCTACTCTGGCAATGTTCACATATTCAGGGCTTTTGGGCCCAAGTGATTCGGTTCTTGCACGATCAGATGGGCGTACCAGTAACACTGGATCCCAAACAATGCCTTCTAGGGCTGTTTTCTGAGACTGAAATTAATAAACACTTTGCAAATTGTACATGAGACGCTTTTCAATGCCAGAAAAGTAATAGCAAGAGCCTGGATACAGGACACACCCCCCGCCCTGGCTACACGGACTACGGAGGTTAATAACACATTTCCATACAAAAAAGGTATTTATGCAAATAGAGGTTGCCCGAAGAAATATAACGAGATCTGGGATAAATGGTTACAATCTTCATCAACTTGTAATGCATGAGGGCAAGGGACCTCTATGTCCTCTTATGGGCTCTATTATTATTATTATTATATTATACAGGATTTATATAGCGCCAACAGTTTGCGCAGCGCTTTACAAAATGAAGGCAGACAGTACAGTTACATCACAATTTGGTACAAGAGGAATTAGAGGGCCCTGCTCATTACAGCTTACAATCTAAGCTGATACATTGATACAAACGGTAATAGCTGTGGGGGGTGGGCTGATGTAGAAAGTAAGAGTTTTAGATAGAAGCAGGATAGGCTTCTTTAAAGAGAGAGGTTTTCAGGGATTGTCTAAAGATGGTTAGATTAGAAGACAGTCGGACAGATTGGGGTAGGGAGTTCCAAAGGATGGGAGAAGCTCTGGAGAAATCCTGGAGGCGATCATGGGAGGAGGTGACAAGGGAGCTAGAGAGCAGGGGGTCTTGGGAGGACCAAAGAGGTTGGTATTTTGAGACTAGGCTAGAGATGTAGCTGGGGGCAGAGTTGTGGATGGCTTTGTAAATTGTTGGTTGGTAAGGTAGATAAGTCTTGCAGCAGCATTCATTATTGACTGAAGGGGGGATAATGTATGTAAAGGTAATCCAATGAGGAGAGAGTTGCAGTAGTCGAGGAGAGAGATAACCAGAAAGTGAATTAGAAGCTTGGTGGTGTCATTGGTTAAAAAGGGGCGTATTCTAGCGATGTTGCGTAGGCTGAGGCGGCATGATTTGGACAGGGATGGATGTGGTCCTGAAAGGACAGTTCAGAGTCTAGGGTTACCCCTAGCACCCTGGCATGTGGGGACGCACTAATAGTTGTGCCATTGATCTTAACAGAGAAGTCAGGGGAAGGGGCATGTGGGGGAGGAAATATCATGAGCTCAGTTTTAGATAGATTCAGTTTGAGGAAGTGCTGTGACATCCAGGCTGATATGTCTGTTAGTAAGGCAGTGATCTGTGAGGAGACTGATGGGGTGAGCTGAGGGGTAGAGAGATAGATTTGGGTGTCATCGGCATATAAATGATAGCGGAAACCATGGGAGGTTATCAGCAGACCCAGGGAGGACATGTAGATCAAGAATAGTAGGGGTCCAAGGACAGAACCTTGGGGGACCCCAACGGTAAGAGGAGTTGAAGAGGAGGAAGTGGAGTTGTAAGTGACACTGAAAGTGCTGTGAGATAGGTAATGGAGAGCACAGCCATGGAGACCAAGCAAATTAAGTTTTTTAAGTAGGAGTGGGTGATCAACTGTATCAAAGGCAGCGGAGAGGTCCAAGAGTAAGAGTATGGAATAATGACCGTTGGTTTTTGCTGTTAGTAAGTCGTTTGTGAGTTTTAGGAGGGCAGTTTCTGTGGACTGCTGTGGACGAAATCCAGACTGAAGGGGATCAAGAAGGTTGTTTTCAGTGAGGTGGTCTCTCAGTCGGTTGTAAACTAAACGTTCGAGGATTTTGGAGGCAAAAGGGAGTAAGGAGATGGATCTTAGGTTGTTAAGATTGGTGGGGTCCAGTGTGGCCTTTTTTGGTATGGGAGTGACTAGTGCATGTTTTAGAGGGTTGGGGAAGATGCCAGTAGAGAGGGAGAGGTTGAAGATATGAGTTAAAGAGTGTAGGATAGAGTCAGAGGGTGACTGTAGTAGTTAAAGAATGGGGTCCAGGAGGTTAGGTGGGCGGTAGAGAGAAGTTTAGTGACTTCCTCTATAGTAGCTGGGTTAAACGAGAGTATTGATTTGCAGGGGGACAAAGAGTGTGAGGGGAGTGAGAAATCTGTAGAGAGGAGATCTCGAGACGAATTGTATCAATCTTATTTTTACAGTGATTAGCAATCTCCTGGGCAGTGAGTAAGTTAGTGGGTGGAGGTAATGGAGGACGAAGTAGAGCGTTAAAGGTAGAAAATGGTTGACGGGGGGCTCTGTGAGAGGTTGTTGATAAGAGTGATAAAGTAGGTCTGTTTGGCAGTGTGGAGGCAGGAATGGTATTGTTGGAGGGCAGATTTATGTTGGTTGAAATCTTGCTGTGACTTAGTCTTACGCCACAGACACGCAAGAGCGCGGCTCTTTTTTTTGAGGCTTCTGGTATCATCTGTCTGCCAGGGTTGTAGCAGTTGGGGCCTGATTCTGTGTGTAGTGAGGGGGGCCAAGGTATCTAGGGTGGATGACAGTGAGTGCCATTATTAGGAGGCACTTTTCCATACCCATGGTGACAGATTTATGAATACCCATTGTACCACGCGCATATAATTACCTTCCCCTTGTAGAGAGGAATTATGCATATATTACTGCAGGAATTTTTGTTTTTAGTCGAAGCATAACCTATACTGTGTTGTATACTGCTTTACAGTTAATGGTGGAATCGTTGATAACTTGAGGTTTTCTCTCTGTATGTTTCTTTACCCTCTTTTTGGAAAAACAACACTATTTGTATTTCACTATATGGAAACCTCAATAAAGCTTTATTTTTCAAGTAAAACATACTGCATTCATCTTGCCATCAATTTGACCAAATTTCCTGTGCCTTTTGTAGCTCACACATCCCCAAAACATCAGCGATCCACCTCCGTGTTTCACAGTAGGAATTGTGTGCCTTTCATCATAGGCCTTGTTGACTCCTCTCCAAATGTAGCATTTATGGCTGTGGCCAAAAAGCTCAATTTTAGTCTCATCACTCCAAATGACTTTGTGCCAGAAGGCTTGAGGCTTGTCTCTGTGCTGTTTGCCGTATTTTAAGCGGCATACTTTGTGGCATTTGCTTAGTAATGGCTTTATTCTGACGACTCGACCATGCAGCCCATCTTTCTTCAAGTGCCTCCTTATTGTGCATCTTGAAACAGCCACACCACGTGTTTTAAGAGAGTCCTTTATTTTACCTGAAGTTATTTGTGGGTTTTTCTTTGCATCCCGAACAATTTTCCTGGCAGTTGTGGCTGAAATTTTAGATGGTCTACCTGACCGTGGTTTGGTTTCAATAGAACCCCTCATTTTCCACTTCTTGATTAGAGTTTGAATGCTGCTGATTGGCGTTCTCAATTCCTTGGATATCTTTTTATATCCCTTTCCTGTTTTATACAGTTCAACTACCTTTTCCTGCAGATCCTTTGACAATTTTTTTGCTTTCCCCATGACTCAGAATCCAGACACGTCAGTGCAGCACTGGATGAAAGATGAAAGGGTCTGTCAGGAGTCCAAAAACTGATTGACCTTTTACACACACACACACTAATTACAAGCAAACAGATCACAGGTGAGGATGGTTACCTTTAATAGCCATTCAAATCCCATTGTGTCAACTTGTGTGCATGTTATCAGGCCAAAATCACCAGGGTATGTAAACTTTTGATCAGGGTCATTTGGGTAGTTTCTGTTGTCATTATGATTTAAAAGATTAAACACAGTTGATTGATAATAAATGGCTTCAGCCAAACTCTAACCATGAGTGGAAAATGTTTTTGTGTTATTCATATTCTCTGAAAAATGGCCAAGAAATCATAAATTCTGCCAGGGTATGTAAACTTATGAGCACAAATGTATATATTTACTAAAAGTCACTAAAATGGGAAAAGTTGTTTTTCCTGGAAGTGCTCCTGAAATATATCTTTAATATTCTGTGTTATCAGAGCTATGCAGCAATAAAAGGTCATGTAGCTGGAGTGTCATGTGAACTGTGCACCTGGAAAGATATTTCCCCCGTTCACTCCAACATTAGTCTTCCGTACATCTGGGCCTACTTCCTGCGCTAAACATATTGTCAGATTGTCTCATCAGTCCAGAAATGGCAGCCAGCCACACATGTATCAGTGGTGATGTTGCTAGGACAGATATAGATTGGTCAAACACGTTTTCCACTTTTGTGCAGTAATTAACTCTAGCATATGGTATTACCACTCTTCATTGGTTTGTCAGAAAACAGGAAATTTTCCATTGATAAGAGCAGAGGATGATGGCTCAGCAGTTAGTGCTGAAAACCTGAACACTCTTCTGCCTAAAAGCCTTGCAGACAGGATGTGTTGTAGATACTTGTGTTCTTACATAATATTTCA
The DNA here is from genome assembly GCA_018402905.1 of Glandirana rugosa. Classification (NCBI taxonomy): domain Eukaryota; kingdom Metazoa; phylum Chordata; class Amphibia; order Anura; family Ranidae; genus Glandirana; species Glandirana rugosa. Next base: position 276,761 of record BLSH010130338.1, on the reverse strand, counting down.
GAACTTGTTTTTCTTATTTTATCGCAAAACCAGCTATTTGCAGGAATAGGTCACCAAATGAGAGAAAAAGTAGGGCACTCCGCTTTCTTCAAGACCAGGTGTTCTGCGTTTCCTCGCACCCACCTTATTGAAGCCCTGTGATGTTGCCCGGGGGGGGGGGGGGGGTAGGGTCAGGCTGGGTTGGGGGGACCGTGCTTCCCACACTGTGAATGTGAGTTTTGCTTATACAGAATAAATGGTGGTAGAACCAAAGGCAATGAGGTTGAACCACCTCAGTTTAACACTGCAGCACAGTGTGCCCACATTTTTCATGTGGGTTACCAATAGACTTCTAATAGATCATGTGAATTTGGTGCGTTTTCTGAAAGCACACCAAAGATGCAGCATGCAGGACTTTTGGTGTGCATTCAGAAAATGTGCAATCTAATACAAGTCTAAGGAAAACTGTGGGTAACCCACATGAGAACCTCGGGTACACTGCACTGCACAAATGCTGCGGCCGTACAGCAGAGCGGCAGTGAGAAAACTCCCTAATGGTTCCCTAAAAAGCATTAACCTCCCTGGCGGTATTCCTGAGTGTGGCTCTGGGTGGAATTTCAGTACCATTAACGGTAACCCCGAGCCACACTCGGGATTACATCGCTGGATCCAAGGCAGCATTACTCACCTTGTCCCCTGGATCCAGCGATGTCCCCCGCCGTGTCTGCGGGCTGTGTCCTCCACCCGATGCCTCTGTGTGCCGGGCTCCGTTCCCTGCGAGCGTAGCACGGGGATGGAGACCGGCGGCAAATTCAAAAAGTGAAACACACACAGTACATACAGTACACTGTAATCTGTAAGATTACATTACTATATGAAATCATTTCACATCCCCTTTGTCCCTAGTGCTTTGCCCAGTGCCCTGCATGCACTTTTATATTATATATGCCATTCTTTCTGCCTGGAAACTTGAGAATGTCCATGGCAACCAAAAAGTGTCCCTTTACGTCAAAAGCGGTTTTTGATCGGCTAGAAACCACCGATAGTAAATAAGAATCATTTGCAGAATTGAGTGATAATGATTTCTGGGGAACTTTATCATCAGACACTGAAAGTGACAACAGCGACAATTCTGCAACTGAGCAAATTTCAGTGTTTTTGGTTTGATTACATTATTGAATAAATTGTATTACTATTACGTTATTATTTTTGATAATTATTTTTAGTTATTTATTATATTATAATTTATGACTTCATGTTTTAAACTTTTTCATACCCGGGATGTCTACTAGACTGTTGTTTGGACAGATTTAAGTGAGTTATTCCTAAGAATTACAGGCCTACAATATAAAACGCCAAATTTCCATGCAAAATAATCGTACCGCTTTCAGCACCAAAAATCTGACATAATCATACCGCCAGGGAGGTTAAAGAAATGTCCAAGCTTTTAAAGTGGTTGTAAGGTCTTAAAGCGGTAGTAAACCACACCATTTTTATTTTAAACCCTGCAAGGTAAAGGCACATTATGAAATACTTATCACAGAACAAAGCCCTCCAACGCCGCACTGTCACCGATGACAGGTGCTTCCATTTTCACCCAGTCTTCCTTCCGGGTTTGCGTCCTCCCGCTGTCTGATTGGCCATGCCACAATGACGTCGCTCGCGGCACAGTGCTCTGAAGGGACAGCACGGGTATACTGTCCCTTCACAGCGTATGCGCCGGTGACATCACCGGCTGCATGCAGTGTGAATATCTCTAAAACCGTTACTGTTCCTTCAGGTAAGCCTTATTATAGGCTTGCCTGTAGGTACAAGTGCCAAAAAAGGGTTTACTTCCACTTTAAGGTTTTCTTACCTTAACCACTTCAGCCCCGGAAGGATTTCACACTTTAGGACCAGAGCCCTTTTTGCGATTCGGCACTGCGTCGTTTTAACTGACAATTGCGCAGTTGTGCGACGTTGTACCCAAACGAAATTTGCGTCCTTTTTTTCCCACAAATAGAGCTTTCTTTTGGTGGTATTTGATCACCTCTGTGTCATTTCTGATCGCCGCTATAAACAAAAGAAGAGCGACAATTTTGCAAAAAAAACAAATTTCTTACTTTTTGCTAAAATACAAATCCAAAAAAAAAATATAAAAAAAATTTTTTTTTCATTGGTTTTGGCCGATTTATATTCTTCCTCATATTTGTGATAAAAAAAATCGCAATCAGCGTGTATTGATTGGTTTGCGCAAAAGTGGCCGCGTTTACGGACAATGAGAATTCATTTCTGGGGTTTTTATTTTTTTTTATTTTTTACTAGTAATGGCGGCGATCTGCGATTTTTAGCGGTACTGCGATATAGCAGCGGACATATCGGACCATTTTGACACTTTTTGGGGCCATTTGCATTTATACAGCGATCAGTGCTATAAAAATGCACTGATTACTGTGTAAATGCCATTGGCAGTGAAGGGGTTAACCTGCAGGGGGCGCTCTAAGGGTTAACTGTGTTACCTGGGCGTGTTCTAACTGTGTGTGGGCTGCCCTAGCAGGGGAAGGGGAGCGATCACAGCTTCCATATAGAAGAAGGCTGTGATCACAGCCCTTCCCCCCTCACAGAACGGAGATCCCTGTTTACTTACACGGACCTCCGTTCTTTCACTGCGGGGGGGGCATTGCGAGTCCGCCGCACCTGCTCCCTGGCCCCCCCCTGAACACAATGAGCACGCGGGCGCGCCTCCGGCGGCACGCGCTCACAGTGCACGATCTCGCAGCCGCCGTCGTATGACGCCGTTTTGCGATATCGAGCCATCTTGTTGCCGTCGACCTACGGTTGACGGTTGGCAAGTGGTTAATGCACATGTGTCAAACCCAAGACCTGTGGGCCAAATCCAGTCTGCCAGGCCATTTCATGTAGCCCTTGCACCTTTCCTGCAGATGTGGCACCCCCTTCATCTCTGCCCCAACCTTCTCTCAGCAGTCAGCAGCAGAGAGGACAGAACTCAGCCACGTGACCCCCTTGTCTCCGTCTCTCATGATTTCAGCATTCAGCTGACTCCAGCCCTCCTCTGGTCCTCCTCCAGACGCTGAACTCTCTGCTTCCCAGAAGGATGAAGAAAGTGCTGGATGCCCGCACACCATGCAACACCTTTATTTGTGAATCCAGTAAAATCCATGTAGGTTACATCATACAGGAATACAGAGGACTGGGATGACCAGCTGACGTGTTTCACACTATAAATTAGTGCTTAATCATAGCCAACATGCTAGAACCTTCATGGTACCCCCCATTGTAATCAGGCATGATTAGGAACACAAACCGAGGCATTCAGTGACTTCAAAGGAGGCGAACCGCCTAATGCAAGCAGGCGAGACTCGTACACAGCTAGACCAAAGAATGCCTCCATTAAAAATTAAATAAACAATAATAAAACATCACTTTAGAAAAATGTAGTAAAAAATCTTAATATAAACACTGTAACATATACATTATCGATCTTATGTGCAATTACACCGGATGTTAATGTGTTCAAACACGAGATAACAGAAAAGCTATGCATTCAGAAGTTGTGACATATATGCCCAAATGACATATATATCAAATCCTGGATACCCCACTCGTGCAAAAAGCAAAGTGGGGAAGTATAAACATAATACATATTAGAGGTCAACCGATATGGGGTTTTCTCTGGCCGATGCCGATATTTAGAAATCGGGGCGGCCGATATATGATGCTGAATTTTGGGCCAATATATTAGGCCAATTATTTCTTTTTTTTTTCCCCGTCATCTCATAAAATCTAACAGTTAAGTAATAAGAAGTGATACAGAACATTGCTTTAATTAAATATTTATTAAACAACACAACAAGCCTCCAATCAGTGCACTTGTTTGTGTAATTTAGATTAAAAAAAACTATATCTTAAAGCGGTTGTCTACCCATTAAAAAAAAAAAAAAAAAACTTCAAGACAATAGCATAATGAGCTAGTATGCACCTCATACTAGCTCATTATGAAATACTCATCTTGAAATGAAGATCCAACCGGGCTGCTCGGCCCCCTCTGAGGGAGCCGACATCTTCCCTCAGATCTTGCTTCCAGGTACGCGGCTCCGGCACTGTGACTGGCCGGAGCCACGAGACGTCACTCCCACGCATGCGCTCGGGACCCGTCTTTCCGGCAAGGTCCGGCCCTATTACCGGGCTTTTGCTAGAAAATACACGGCGCATGCGCCGTAATGCCGCAGCTGCTTAGAGGGGGAATATCTCCTAAACTGTACAGGTTTAAGAGATATTCATTTTATCTTCAGGTAAGCCTTATTATAGGCTTATCTGTAGGTAAAAGTCCAAAAATTGAGTAGACAACCTCTTTAAATATTAAATACACAAAAACAGGTAATCAAAACTTTTGGACGAAAAAAAAATGGGCTGACTTTACTGTGTAGTTTTTTGTTCTAAATTCTTTAAAGTGCATTTTTTCCAAAAAAATTGCGTTTGAAAGACCGCTGCGCAAACACCGTGTGACAGAACATTGCAACAACCGCCATTTTATTCTCTAGGGTCTCTGCTAAAAAAAAAATATATATATATATATATATATAATGTTTGGGGGTTCTAGGTGATTTTCTAGCAGAAAATACAGATTTTTACTGGTAAGCAACAAATGTCAGAAAAGATTTAGTCTTTAAATGGTTAAACTGAGCTCATTTACACACTGGAGTTCATTCCTTTGATAAGTATAAACATTGTATCTCTTTGGTTCCTTTATCATTGATGTTCTCAGACTTGGCAGGCTGCCCAGATTTTTGTCTTTCTCTGTCAGTTCTAAGTGCTCATTTACACATGGACGACTTGCGCTCCGACTTGAGTCGCCTCAAGTTGCCCCAAGTTGCTTGACATTTTAAATCCCATTGAAATGAATGGGAGTCGTCTTAATGTACACTACTGAAGTCGGAGAGACTTCAGAAAAGGTTCCCGCACGACTTCTAGGCAACTTCTATCCAACATGTGCCATAGAATTGAATAGAAGTCGCCTCCAAGTTGGATCCCCCATCTAAATGGAAGCGACTTTACAGTGAAAAGAAAATAATTTATGCAGGGCAACCCACTATCTCCCTGCTCTGATTGGCCACAGGCAAAGTCCCCTGGCATGAAGTTGCATTGTAAGTCACTCTGAAAGTCACACTGAAATCGCCTGGCAAAGTCGTGCTGAAGTTGGGTCGCCCCTGTGTGAATGCAGCCTAATGGGAGCGACTCAAGTCGCTCCTAGAAAAAGGTTTCTGTACTACTTTTGGGGCGACTTCAGGCGACTTGCATTGACTCCTATTACAGAAGTTGTTTGCAAATCGCGCTGAAGTCGCGCTGTGCAGGGTCGCGCTGAGTCACCCCGCAAGTGGGATCGCCCCTGTGTGAACCGGCCTTTGAGTGCATAAATTAATTGGCCTAATTTGCAGCACAATTGACCTATGCCGATTAATTAAAAAATGCCTCTAATACATATACTTCATAAAGTATTCTAAGTAATAGATGCATAAGTTCTTAGTAGAACCCCAAATTACTGCACAGAAAATAATAATATAGTTAAATTCTATGGGTAAAAAACATTGAAGACCCTGCTGAGGTAGAGACCAACAAGAAAAAGGACCCGGAATGGCCAAGAAAACTGAAAGCATAAACAAACGAATGGACACAATTATGGAAAGCGTTAATCAGGAATAATGTAAAGGAGAGGAAAAATGCATAGACCATTATTATAGCGACAAACCAATATACCAATAAAAAAGGCAATAAAAAACGTCAGTATCTGTTCTCGGATATGCCTGTATGTCACATATTGTTTAACATCAGGAATTTATTTGTCTGAACGACCCAAAAGTGCTGTTGCGGACGCAATGGTTCGTGTGCGGACTAACCATGAAAAGTAAAAAATAGACAATGGTGTCTCACTATGTACAAATCTGTGTAAGCTCAAGGCAGAAACATAAATCAGTAATATTGGCCATCAAGGGACCAGTGTGTATGTATGTATGTATATATATATATATATATATATATATATATATATATATATATTACTGAGCTACAACACAGGACGATAATTTAATAATGATACTATGTAAACCATTGCCATAATTATTAGACTGTAGGGTTCATTTATAAAAATGGGAAACGTCCCATGCAAAATTTAAGTGGTCTAAATTAGCCCTAGTACGTGTATGTAAGAATCTGAGTTAGGGACCTTAGATTGCAAGCTCCTTGAGGGCAGATACTGATATGAATGTAAAATATGTATATATGTAAAGCACTCTGTATATTTATGGAACTATATAAGTACCTGTAATAAAGCCAATGTGTCATGCACCTGGTGGTGGAGTCTATCTTATGCAGGAAGCAACCACTCTTGCGGCCCTGGTTCGAGGGTCCCTGGTACAGCAGACAGGGAGCAGGGGGGCACGAGGGCTGGACAGGGTCCCTGGTGGTGGTACGGATGGTCCAGTGAAGCTCGTGCAGGTAGCGGGTGGTCGTGCAGGCTGGGTCGGCAACAGGCAGGCAATGCGGTACAAAGAATTCAGGCAGAAGGGTCGTCAGGTGCAGGCAGGGTCGTTAACGGGCTGGCAGCGGAAGTACACAAGGATCAGGAAGAAGAGTTGTCGTGGGCAAGCTGGGGGTCGGTGCAGGCAGAAATCAACAAGGTCAAGCCGGGTCACAGGAACAAATAAACAGGAAATCAGGTCACTCGGGAACACTCACACACTGTAGAACGGACAGCACTGGCTGCTGGGCGCTGTGAGCTTAAATGGGGCCGTTTTGCGCTGTTTCCACACAGGCGCGTGCACAAGCTCCAAAACCACAAAAACAGTCTTTTTCCTAACACAATGTTTAGCTCACTCCCAGCCCCCCTAAATAAGTACTTGAGCCCAATCTCAATCCAGTGCTGTGCCCGAGAGCAGAGGTGCGGCCCTCTCTCTCCTACCTGGACATGGAGGTGGGAGCCATTGGGGGCGGGGCCAAGCAACATGTGCATGCCAAAAGACGCACACAGCTCGGGATTGAGCCCGCATGTGTGCTACCACAGGAAGTGGCTTTCTATGGTGACACAAGTAGAAGTGGAGTAGAGAAGAGTGGTGGTAGGGGAGCCCAGAAGAGAAGGATTAGGGCTCTGTGCAAAACTATTGCACTAAGCAGGTAAGCATAACATGTTTGTTATTAAAGAAAAACATTCAATTTATGTTGCACTCACCCCTGAAGGCGCTGCTGAGAATGTACCCAGGTTCCCCCAAATAGTACAGAGGCTGCCAGTCACACAAGCTCAGTCATATGCACACCGACAGTTAAGGCTCAGTCTAGACCAGGGGTCTCCAAACTATGGCCCTCCAGTTGTTCAGGAACTACAATTCCCATCATGCCTAGTCATGTCTGTGAATTTCAAGGCCTCATGGGAATGCGTAGTTCCACAACAGCTTAAGGGACATAGTTTGAAGATCCCTGGTGTAGGGGACCTTTTCAGACTATTAGTCCCCAGCAAGGTCTTTTCTCAGTGTCCTAGGAGCAGTTGTCACCCAGCATCCACAGGTAGATCCTTAGTGAGGGAGATAACATGCATCTTCTCCAGAACCAGAACTTCAGTGCAGTGCCCTCAAACAAATGTAATCCTTAGGCACTCTTTGCCAGGCCTTCAGTCCAGCAGCCTCTGAGGCCTAGACTGCAGCTTTTTGTCTCGGTCTATATCCCAGGGAAAAAAGCCCCCAAGGAGAACTGAAACCCTCCCTGGAAGGAAAAGAACAATCTGTTCAGGCCTCCTGTGCATTTATGACCTCCCCAGCCACCATCTGGACTCCTCCTTCTAGGAATTGGATGGGGCATATTCAACTGATCATTTGAATCTTCCAGCTTTATTCTCTGGAAACTTCTTTCAGAGGCCAGTGGAAGTAGCCAAGCTCCTAGCTCAGAAAACCCGGAGCAGACCTATACGATCAATTACTGCTCCATTCGCTACATCTACAATCACTTTAACCCTTCTCTATCCAAAACTATGAAAAGAGTTTTTGTCTTGGCATACACTTTAAAGCACTGAATGATAGCACCCATTGTGACAACCTTTACACACCCTATGCTTTGTCAAAGGCTCATCATGGATGCTAAGTGCTACATAAGTCCACATAAGGTATTTAACTTGGATGGAGCATGTTTTTTGGACCACTTTACTGATTCACATGATTACATCAGATTTGCCAGTGCAGCAAACAAATGTTTTTAATGACTTCCAGCTCAAAACAAACCGTGTGACATCAGCAGTGTAATTGGAGGTCACCCCAGGACGAGGAGCCTAGTCTCCTTTGGAATGTTGGCTTACCAGTGTGTGGTCCTACTGCACGGTCTGCTTTGCTGGGGTTAACTGGTAATTGGACTACTTTACCAGTTCACATAAACAATTCCCATACAAAGAAAAACACCTTGATTTAGAGCTCTGACTTTCATGATTTCTATAGAGAAACAAAACTTTAAACTTGAACTAGCAGATGTTGATACAAAGAAACAGTCATTTTTATGACATTGGTCACTTGACAGCCCAAGTACAGATGGTATTTCCTGTCACACTGCCACATAGATTCATGTGATCAATCCCAAGTCAATGTGATTTTGTAAAATAGTCTATTTAGCCTCAGAGCTAAGAACATATGGTACAGACAGGTTTACATAGAGAGTGAACTCATGATAACCTCCTCCAAGAGCATTGTTGAGCAATGCAATGGCACATTGCAAGAACAATGATTGTCAAATTGTTTAAAACCATAACTCAACTTTTAATCATATTTTACATAATAGATAAAGGACCCCTATAGTAAAGGCCTGTACACACGATGGGAATATACAGTCAGGTCCATAAATATTGGGACATCAACACAATTCTAATCTTTTTGGCTCTATACACCACCACAATGGATTTGAAATGAAACGAACAAGATGTGCTTTAACTGCAGACTTTCAGCTTTAATTTGAGGGTATTTACATCCAAATCAGGTTACTGGTGTAGGAATTACAACAGTTTGTATATGTGCCTCCCACTTTTTAAGGGACCAAAAGTAATGGGACAATTGGCTGCTCAGCTGTTCCATGGCCAGGTGTGTGTTATTCCCTCATTATCCCATTTACAAGGAGCAGATAAACGGTCCAGAGTTCATTTCAAGTGTGCCATTTGCATTTGGAATCTGTTGCTGTCAACTCTCAATATGAGATGCAAAGAGCTGTCACTATCAGTGAAGCAAGCAAAAAAGTCGGATTACTACCGAACGAAGTGACTATCACTGTCGAGAAACGTAGAGTATAACTCTCAACTGTCGTTGTCTAA